>JAMAMT010000191.1:0-35160 GCA_023630325.1 Syncephalastrum sp. PYS2702
GTCCTCGTCCTTTCCTCTGGGTCTGTTCGCTGTTCCAACGATAAATGATAATCAGCATAAAACTCCCCCAACATCTACGCTATGTGAGACTCAAAACCTCTATATGCATCTTGTGACAACCACATCACCACCATGCGACAATACAACACGAGTGGCGTAAGCATATGAAAAAGTAACTTTTTATTGACCTTCAGATTCTTTTGGATTCATATTTTATGTAAGTATGTAAGTAAGGTATTCTTTATCGTTGTTCCATTTTGTATTTCATAATGAAGATAGGACAGCCGTCTTTCTTTTTCTTTCTTTTCTTTTCTATCTTGTTTTTCTTCTCACCTTTTTGTCAGAAAAGCGTTAGACTTAATATGGGATCATCTCTGGGTTACACGTCGGTACGTCCCGCCGCATTGACAGTTGAAGTGAGTTATCTGCATTGTAACTTTGTTCTTTCCACATTCTGTGTTACAACAGCAGATCACAACTGGAGTCTGTTGTTGACTGCTCCACTGCCTCAACCAGAACGTAAAAAAAATTGTAAGAGTGATCGCAAGGTTATAAGAAGAGAAAGATGTATGTTGGATTTCTATCATATGGATGAGACCATCTGTCTGGTTTCTCTTGCGTGCGTTTGATGGCACGGAGTGTGGCTGGGTCTCTGACGCATAAGAGTAAACATGCTCCGCGGAAAGACGGAAAACCCACACATTGGGAACGCGGTAAAAAAAAAGCACTTTTGTTTATCAACTTTTGCTTAATCTTCTCATGACATGGTGTCGTCATCGGTTGTCACCTTTGTCTATCTATTGCCTTTCGGTTCAAAATCTCTATGGACATTCTGTGAACTGGTACATCATTGGTATGCAGAAAGCAGCCACAAGGTCTACCACACAAGTATATCACTTTTTACATTTAAAAATAATGAAGGGAAAAAAAGAAAGAGAGAGAGAGAGAGAGGAATTTCCGCAGCAAGTCTCTCACGCTCACACGCGCACGCGAGACAGGACCAGGCTGGTGGATCCAAAGGTTCTATGGACGATAAAGAACGGTCTGGATGACTGTGTTCCTTTCTTCATACCTCTTCCACTTCCTTTGTTTTCTTATGGGTTTTTCGCCTTCCTCGCGGGGGGCTCCTTTCCCATACAGTCTCTTCACCACCTCTTTAGGGCATGCTGGGCAGTGGGTGCGGGTTTGGCATGTACGTGTGCGTCTTTGTTATGTAAGTACGATGATGTTTGTGAGCCTTGATGTCTGTGAGTCTTCCTTTTTAGGGCATGCTGGCAGTGGACGCAAGTCTGGCATGTATGTGCTGTCCCTTCGCAAGTACGATGATGTCTGTGAGTTCACCTCTTTAGGGCATGCTGGCAGTGATGCAAGTCTGGCATGTATGTGTTGTCCCTTCGGAAGTGGAATGAGGTCCAGGCAAGTTAATAAAGTAATAAGGGTGGGGATCCACGGGCTGCGACCTCCACGCGGTGATCCCTGGGTAACGCCAGCGGCAGCCCCTACTATAGAAACAGTATAGACAAATGATCATGATGAATGGTAAATAAAACCCTAGACATCTTTTTAGTTGACTACATGCATATACAGTATGTCAATATGATATGGATAGCATAAGGCTCTAAAGTCTGAGGGAGACGAAGGTCGGAAAGACTGAAAAGTGGTATACAAGAAGCCGCTGCGAAGACGAAGAAGTCCTGCCTTTTCGCCAGTAATGACAACGCGTATACACGCGTGTACGGATCTTCGTCAAGCCAAGTGCCAGCTCAGTTGCTTCTTGCAATCTCTTCTGGCATTAGAACACTCTTGAACGCTCATCCTTGATTTCAATGGCATGCTCATGCAAGTTTAGCATCTGTTTTCGACTATTTTGAAGATGCAATGTGAGACACTGCGCAGGATAGCATCAATGTGCAACAAGTAGCATCTGGTTATATGCATCCGTAGGTAAAGCCAAGAGCTGCTTTTATCAAAAGTACGATACTGTGCCATTGCGAGTCTTCTTTACGAACTCGCACGCGTAACACTGCACACTCAGTATATCAATTCCTGTTGATAAAATCCTGCGTGTGAGTCTTTCCTATCCAAGTTTCTCTCACCTTGGAACCTTTACTTGGGATTTATTTATTATATCTCCCATCAAGGACAATCACAATAATCAGTTCTAGCCGTGTGCTAGGGGTGGCAGTAACCGCTGTAAGGGTAGGTGGTCCAAGTGCGGGCGTAGTGCTCTTTCGTATGAAGGTGCGGTTCCATTTCATCCAAGGGTAGCTTTTAACAAACTGATGAGACAGCACCTGAGCTTACACCCTTTATAATCAGAGCTGTAACAGAGATGGCGTCAAAGTCGATGTCGCAGGTACTCAGCTTATCGTTGGATGACAATAGCATGCGTACCTTTATCGGACCATATCATACCGATGTCAAAAGCTGACTCGTCTTCATCTACAAACATGTATTTTGCCAGAAAGTTCATGTCTGAATGATATCCTTGCAAATCTCAGAGAAGCGCATGGCCAAATACCAATCATTGGTAATATTGTATTGGTGGGTGCGACGGGATCTCTCGTATTTTAACTTGACATACCATTGCTGCTTATAGAAGTGGGGTTAGAAATACACGGATTTATTGGCCAAAATTATCTTGCTTTTTTTCTTCTACGTTTTGACATGCGCGAGGTTATCACCCTTCAATTTGGCACTCTAGCCAACTATGTCGGCACGCACTTTTGGAACACTCAGGTTTACAATAGCTCTTTTACGTGTTAATAAAATACTGAGTCATAGAACAGGAAGCATACTTCACTTATGGCAATGCTCCGGCTGACACGCGATCGATCGAACACGATGTGCTTTACCGTGCAGGCATGACGGTCACGGTACAGCATAATCACTATAAACCACTCGATCGCCTTATTGATTACCTCGATAGGGTACCGAGACATATACACCACGCGCTCTTGTCTATGACTTGAAGGGTAAGAAAGATAATCTCTTTGATTTGCTATTCACAGTTATATAGGCGGATTTGGCTCGCTACAAAAGTACAACCGTCTATTTGAGACCGCCGAGTCGTCGGTATCATCCACATGGGACCAAGGCACCAACACCGTCGTAGCACCGCAGTATCCAAAGCATGCTTACCAAGAGCACCTCGACCAACTCGACGTCGACCCGGACGCAGCCCATCAGATCGATGACGCTTCTATCCAGGCCTGGTCGGACTATAACCGCATCTACTACCATCCACGCTCCATGAATACCATCACCACCCACCACAAGGAAGATACCATCGCCCCTTTCGACATTTACACCGTCGGTCGCCAATCCTACCAAGTCTTTGATCGAGTGAGTATGCATATCACAATTTTTGCATAGATACTAACGTAATACTAGCAAGAGGAAACCTTCGACGATGCTTTCCGCTTTTTCGCGGAAGACTGTGACAATCTGCAGGTAAACTTCTCTCCTCCTGCTAAGACACGGTGTCTAATACATTAGACAGGGCTTTCAAGTACTGACGGGTATTGACGATGCTTTCGGTGGTTTTACCGAAGGCTTTTTGCACGCCCTCCGCGAAGAATATCCAAAGACACCCGTGCTCACGTTTGCCATCCAGCAGCAGCAGCAGCAATTGAGTGAAGTAAGTCCAGGGACGGGAATGTCATGTTTGAGATGACTTATGATAAGCAGCAAAAACGGCATAAAGTACTCCTCAATCGCGCGCTTAGCATGGCCCGTCTGTCTGAACACAGCACAACCTATGTCCCGCTCTACACACCCACATCACAGCAACTGAAGCATGTACCATATATTCACGCTAATGTAAGTTGAGCCTCTTATACGCCGACAATGGCTGACACCCTGGAAGAGTCAGCTTTTGTACCACACGAGCGCCATCCTTGCTGCTGCCATTGAGACTGTATCGCTCAACTACAGGCAAGTCGATTAGCACTCCTTTTGTCTTAGGCTGATCTCTACTAGGCTCAAGACGCATCCCTTCACGATGGCAGACGTGGCTAGCAAGCTCAACCCGCAGGGCAATTCTCCCGTCTCTGGCCTCTCTATTGCCTTCCCTTTACCTATCCTTCAGCGGGGCCTTGCCGCCACCGTCGCAGACACCAAGCCGCTCGTGCCACTACTCCCGCTGTCTGAACGAGAAGCGGTAATACTGTACTAAGACACATGCTCCTCATCTAACACCGTTCTAGGGTCCTCCGGCACCGGAACTGTTTGCCGAAGACGTGATCGTCCGGGGTCTGCCACAAGACCATAACACTTACGACTATCTCCAGGCCATTTACAACACATTCCCTCTCGCCGAGCCGTAAGTGGAGACCCCCTTGGAGTAGACCCATCTTGACATCTCGAGATGCCCCTTTATTTTCTCGTTCCTAGAAATGTCTTGCAAGACAACGCATATCCGCTGCCCGACTCGTATCCACGTTTCTTCAGTCCCGCGCTGGATGCGGACGGCTATGTTTCCGAAACATCCAACGCATCCTCGCCGAGCCAGCTGCCGATCCTGACTCGGTTGTACACCAGCTCGGCTCTTTGTCCCGAATTGCACCATCTTGAACAAGGTCTAAAGCGTATCTCGCTTCGACAGCTGCACGAGTATACCGAGGGCGACTATGGCTTGGCCCAGGAAGACATGAATGAGACACGCGAGGTGCTCCTGCGGCTCGCAGATGTATACGAGAACGACACCTCCATGGAATAAAGTTTCGTATTGTACATTTAAGGATGAAGGTAGGCTGCCCAGGCTGCGCTCGCGGGCGGTGCAGGCGGTACCCAGGTTGGTGGGATGCGCGTGCCGTCTTGACTGAGGAAGCAATCCCACTGGGTCCGGACCCTCCTCAGGCTCTCGACGTCCTGGTAGGCCTGCGTCCAGTGTGCATACGCCGTCTTGTCCAAGTCCATCGATTGCCAGTGGTCTTCCGGATGCACATATGTTTGTGGTGCTGTTTCACGTGTCTCGTCTGACGTTTGCTCTACTTGCTCCTCGTCATGGGCCACCGACGCCTTGACTTGATCGAAAAACGTGTTGCCTTCTTCGGGGAAAAAGTGACCTACAGAGAAAGGTGGGATGGGCGCATCAGAAACGAAGAGGTCATACTCCCTTCTCATGTCTACCTTTGGCTTCTAAGCGTTTCCGTCGTAACTGGCGCAGACGGGTCAGGGCATCCACGAGACGCGCCAGATGCTGAGCTTCATCCTTGATGGGGGCTGTCTTAGCCTTCTGCCGCCGACGCTCCTTGGCAAGTGCTTGTGCTTGCGTGGCTTCTCGATCACGCTCGCGTTCTGCTTGCTGCCACCGGTCGATGTCCTGGTGCAGTCTTTCTCGACGGGCACGCACTTGAGCTTCTTTTTTCTCTCGGTTGGCCGGACGGCGCTTCCGCCATGCCTAATTACACACACACACAAAAAAAAAAAAAAAAAAAGAAAAGAAAGTCAGCTCTCATGTATGCGTGTGTATGTGAAGTATGCTCAGTCAGGTACCTTGCGTTTGGCCAATTTGCGCAACTTCATCTTGACGCGATCGAGGTAATCACGATCACTGCATCTTTTCAGTAAGGTCTCTAGACGTGCCTTGAGTTTTGTATGTGAGATCAAACCGTCTGATCGCGTCCATGTTTTCTGGCATTACCAAAGAAGTATTCACTTGATCGGGGCCGCGCAGCAGCGCCTCGTCTGGTAGTCCCTTTAAGCGATGCAACTCTTTCGAGACAGTGGCGAGATCTTTTCTGAACCGCGAAATGCAGACAGGTTTCATTGGAACATGGGGTCCTTGGTGCGTGAGTGTGTGCGGTAGTATATTATTTCGTAGAAAAATGCAGAAAAGATAACATTCAATTTTGAGTTTAAGGTGTGTGCGTGTGTGTATGATGGGATGGGAAAGGGAAATAATTGATTTACAAGTGGCAGTTGCCGACACGCGTGGTCTTGAGCTCCATCGCGTCGCTATCATCGTCATCGTCCTCTAAAAAGTTTGAGCCTGCATCGTGCAGCGTATCGCTAGGGTTCTGCTGATGGGTCGGCAGTTCGCTGTACGCGCCGGTCGGTGCCGCGTGCGTCCGGCCGTCGGGCGTATAATTCGTCAGACGTTCCCAGAGCAAGATTAACAGCAACGCGAACAGAAAGACGGCGAAGCCAAACGAGAGCAGCACGTTGCTGTACGAGGATACATCGATGCCGCTCACGTTGAGGTAGGAGAGTTGCTCCTCGGTGGAGCCCATGAAAAGCAGACCGGACAAGATCAGGGTCTATCCAGGAACTTAGTCTGCATCCAACCCAATTCTTTGCGGAGCACGTGCACTTACCAAAGGAGGAATGTACTGCCAAGGCGAGATGGAGAAGTCGCCCTCCTTCCAGATAAAGCAGATCTCAATGATGCGACTCATACCGCCGGCCATGAGCATGTAGCCAAAGTAAGAGTGGATCTGGCCGCTGTTGGCAACGTGCTGGGCGTGGCCCTGGAACGCTACCGCGGTCAACATGATCAGAATGGCGGGCACGACTGAGCGCTTGCCATTTCGGCTCAGCACGATGCCCACCAGGCCCGCAATCCACCAGATAATACCCATCGATGTGTGTTGATAGTCACCATGGTTCCACGGCTGGCCCCATCTATCATTCCATCTTTAGCTCTAACCATCATGCTAACACGTCTCTTTTTGATCTCACCTGTGCTCAGTAAAGGTATTGACGATACCCCAGAGCATGATGACCCAGCTGTCGTAGAATTCTTGGCTTCGGCCTTGTCGCAAGAGCCAGGGCCCGCCCACGCGAAGCGACAGGAGATAGACAATACCATAGGCGACAAAGGAGGAGCCCATGATGAAATGGGCGAGGCACTGTCCGGTCGATTCTGAAACGGAGCCATGTAAGCTTATTGAACCAGGTATGTGTATAGCTACGCGTCTGTGCTTGTCAAGATGGAATTACCTCCATAGCAGAAACCGAGACTGGCAATGACACCAAGCAATATTTGTGTGTATCCCAGGATGGGAATCAAGATGCCCAGCGCCTTGTGGAAGCGTACAAAGAAGGGCCGCACTTTGCCGTGGATGCCGCGCTCCATATGCAGTTTAAGGTAGCCACCTACCACGAGTTGGCCTATCACTGTCCAAATCACAATCGAAGCAAACCATCGGTGCGCAATATGAGGTTCCTACAACCAGATATAGTAAATAAGCGAGTGGTCTATGGACATGCCCATGGTTGGACTTACATAATTGCGTCCGGCGTGAGCGTGTGCCAAAAAGTAACCCACGACAAAGAGAGCGGTGGCTAGGATTTGCACAGGTACATGCCATCGATTCTTGGCCAAACCCAGCACCATGCCGAGCGGGTAAAGGAAACCAAACGCTATCGAATGGGTCAGTGGCATTGTTATCTTGTATTGAATTCTACTTGCCTACGACCATGAAGGTGATGTGCAAGGCCATTACAAAGCCAATGGGTTCGTCGGTCGCTGCGCTGGAGCTAAACACGGACGGATCCAGATTGTGGCTATGTCCTGTTGCGCCATGCTCATGTTCATGCTCATCCATGACAACAAATGAAAAGAGGAAGAGGGAAGAGTATGAGGAACTGAGCGTGCCACTACGACTCAGTGCGGAATTTCGGCCTGTCGGGCTAACATATGAGGTGGTGTGCCTCTGTGAACCGACAAAGCACGACGTCTTGTGCTACGTAGCAAATATCCGCATGCCAGTGCCACAGTTATATGGTATGGATAACGACAAGGATCTTCCGTGTCAAAAGAGCTGCTGATGTTATCACAGCTAACCTGTATCTATAATATATCGATTGAGTAACCCGCAGCCCCTACTTTTCTTTTTTTACTTGCCCCTGCTTTTCCATGGCCTGCATCAAGCGGACCTTTCTGCTTCCCGCTATCTGGATTGGGCCGAGATTTGTTAGTGTCACATCTAAACACAAATGTCACTTTTCCATACACGCTACTGCCTGTCATTTTCTAGATTACACATATACTCTTCTTGGGCAACAGAGCGTCTTTTAAGACACTATGATTTTTATGATGGTAATCATAAAAGTACGGAATTCTAGTAATGTTTTGCAGAAGTTGTTATTCTACCAACCCTGAAAGATCGTGGACTATCTCTCATCAGATCCCTCCGGTAAAAAACGAAAAGAAGGTACAGTTTGTCCACTTACCAGTGCTTCTTTTAGCCATAGTCCACCGCGAGTTGGGCGAGTCGAAAAGACTTTTACCTCCGTCATGTCGATTATAATGCCAGCCATGTAAGTGCGTGACAGGATCAGCCAATATCAGCACTGAGATCCACTACAATAATCCTGGATGGCATCAAGGGTAGGGGGAACACAAGCACACGTTTATCCAGGGTCCGCAACGGAAACGTATTTGATTAAATATTTCGGATACGGGGGGCGCCGATCAAGAAGCCGACAAGATGCGAAAACGCCGGGCAGGCAGTTGAGACGTATTTTGGTAATCGATAAATTAGTGGAAGGTGGCGTTCGTGCTGATGGTGCTCAACTACACTGATGACTGCCACACACTGCGAACGAGATACAAGCTGAGGATACAACACAATGCACAAACATAATAAACTATGTCGTACTATACTCCATAACTATCTCAAATACGTATTTACCGAATTCTGTATTACTGCGAGGGGACGCACCAAAAAGAAAAGAACTGAGATACTGTATCAGTTGTATAGCATCTGATTTTTTATATTGCTGTAAAAGTCAGAAATGCCCCGAGAGTTTAGCAATAGCGCATCCAGCTGCCAGAATGGATATCATATCTATAATGAAATCCTAATTTATAATTTACGACATACTGTAGTATATCGTTTTTATATCACTTGAAGAAACTGTAGCATGTACATGTAGGATTTAGCGACGATCGTACAGGAGCAAAAAGGGTCGCGAAGGGACGCAAGAGAAATGAATTAGGTTTTCCATGTGCTTTGGATGCGAGAATAAAAAGTAACTTTGGATCATGCCTTTCCATCAGAAACCTGATTAGTTAAATTTTACACTCATTCTTGGTTTATGCCGAAACTCTGTGTCCTATGCAGGGGCACGCAGAATAACAAAAATAAAAAGTGTGTTGCGCCTTTGTAAGCAAATTATCATCCAAGCACTAGCACCTAGAGTGGTTGGACGGACGATCATGCGGCACAAACGTCTCCCACCCCTTGCAGGAATCATTGGATCCCCAATAAAATACACTTTGGGACTTGCTCCATTACCTTCAAGACCTTGCATGTGACATAGAGCGCTTCACTCGTGTATCCCGTCTTGTGCATGCAGTAATGGTCATTCATCCATATCCTAGTACCCTATAGACTTAACAGACACATACGGATACGAGGAGTCTACCGTATAAATGTAAAAAATGAATCAAAACTTTATTACTGATGCTGCTGCTCGCGCTGGCGCTGAGCGGAATGGGATAGCTGGCTAGCAGTGCTTCCCGCATGTTGGATCATTTGTTCCAACTCATGAATGCGCTGGGACGTGCTCCCCTCCGTGGCCTCGAGGCGCCGCCACAGCAGATCGGACTGCTGGTCCCACGACGCATCGTCATAGGTCGGCTCGGCTGCCACCTTGGACGTTGGGTACGCATAGTTTCTACTCATCGCAGTGCTATCGGCCTGCCTCAGCTCGCGAGTGACATTCGCGAGCTTGACGGCCATGAACAGGTTGATGCACACCATCAGGAGCATACACACGGCCGTGACCTGGCCTGTGCTTGGCCCGCTGCGCGAATTGTTGAGCACCCATTGCGCCCCTGCCGCCGCACCGGCCGAGAACGTCTCGAGGAACGCGTCGTAGGCCGACTTGGTCCGTCGTTCCTGTTCGTGGTGTGACAGGGTGCGTCGATGGGGCTGCTGCCGACTCCGTCGCTTGCGCCGGTGCTGTTTTTTCATATGTTCCCCGTGGGGTTTGATCTCCTTTGTGCCGATCTGCATATGATCCCGCACAGCTAGATCCAGCGCCTTGTAGTAATTGGTCTGTCCGTCGATGGAGGCCCGTTCAATCGTTGCTATTGATTCGTTCGTATGTGAGAAAGGCATGTACTCAAGTAGTAATACGCGAAACACGCTTACATTTCAACCAGGACGATTTTGTAAAATCGACATTGACGGTAACAAGCACACGCACCTGGCCGTGGCCAGCACGCATAAGACAGATGCGCGTGCGCACGCAAAAATTGCTGCCCGAAGGCACGTCCGGAGTCTGCGTGGTGGTATCCAGGGTGATGGAATGGTCAGGGTCCAGATGATGCACGCGTTCGCGCAGGACACATTTGGTCTGACGCGGTCCAATCGACCCAGTGAGGCGTTTGGTATATGTGATCTGGCGGGTCATGTCTCCGTCCCATGCACCGATCTGCACATCTGTGTTCTTTTCCACGTCTGTCAGGAACCCCTGCAAGAAGGGGCTGTGGCAGAGGAGCTTGTAGATGGAATCGAGTGTACCGGTGTAAGTCTGATCCATCACGGTCTGCGTATAGTGTTCGGTGATGCAGGTGCATTCGGTCACCACAGGCGCTTGTACCGGATCATTGACCTGGGGCGTGGGCGCGGTGGTGATGGGCGGCTTGAGGAACGCGGCCGAAGGGTGCTTCAAGGTGTCATCCAAATCATTGGGTTGGACATCCTCGGAGATCGTGGACTGGGAATCATACGAGTCGTCGGCTGAGGTCAGGGACTGGCGGTCGTCGTCCTCGTTTTCATTGGAGGTGCTGGGAACCATCGTCAGACTGGACGTGTTGCCCTCAGCCGATCCACCGCCGTGGAGTTTCCATAGACGTACAATTTGTTCATAGGCTTGATCGCGCGACAAGAACGAAGCAAAGAAATACTGAATTGCGCATAGGTGAGTCTCACTATATAGAAATAGATGCTTCTGCTTTTTTTTCTTTTACCTTTGCTTGGGTTGTCGTGATCTGAATTGCATTAGGGATAAATATAGCAGTGGTGCGCTTCTCAATATCGGTGATTTCAGCAAAGGCAACGACGAGCTATACAAAGTTGCGAGGTGGATCAATTTCTCGAAAAAAAAAAAGTGCGCGCCCTTACGTTGGTGACCCAGCCAAAGATTTTTGCATTGAAACATATGTGATCCTCCGAGATATACATGCGTCCTTGGAGCAGGATCTCCTTTTGGAGGGCACAGCCGTAATCTGTACGAGAGAGAAAGCGGGGTTATTCGGTTATGTTTTTTTTTCTCTTGTGTGAGCTTGGCAGCTGGGCTTGTATGCTTGGCATACCATTGAGCAAACGGTCGGACTCGGGCACGCTCCGAAAGAGTGCATGAAAATCAGCGTTGCGCTTATATTCGTTCTTCAAGGTGGTACGCGAGGATTGGGCGGAAAGCGACTTGGGAGGGCTTTCGCTGCCGCCGGTCTGGGTCGAGGAGCGGCGAGAGGAGAGCAAAGGCGAGGCCGGTGCTGAGGGCATAGGGGGCGGAGGCGAGTGCGGTGCAAGCGAGTTGCGGTGGATCGGCACAGGCGTAGACGACGAAGGCGCAACCGTAACCGTGGACGCAGACATACTCCGTAAGGACGACCGACTACGTGTCTTTTTCTTGTCAATGAGGCCAGGTTCCGAATGAGCTGTAGCAATCATACACGATGAGGGAAAAAAGGAAAGGAGAAATAAAATAGGTTCGGTAAAATAAAAAAAAAAAAAAGAAGAGGAAAGGAAAAGAGAAAGATAGGAAGGGGTGAAGGGAGTGGAGAGTGAGGACGAGAGAGAGAGAAAAGAGGAAGAGGAAGAGAAAGAAAAGGTGTCTCTCTTGTCAATATGCGTGTAATATGTGTATATGTACGTGTGTATATGAGTGTGAGGGTGGGATGGGAGACAATAAATGCGGTGAATACAAGCGCGATTTTGCAGGATGGGGTGGAACTTTGCTCTCAGATGATACCTTTTTTTATGTTTTTATGTTTTTTCCCTGACCCCTTGCGAATTACCCGCAATCTTCGGGTTTTTTGTTTGACAAGGTAAAGGAAGGAGCAAAGAAACAAAAGAAGGGGTCGATCATCCATCCATGTTGTCGATTTGCTATTATCACATACACGTACACACACACAATAAAAGGTGCCACTTCTTGTCATTGATGAGTCTTGTTTTTTTTTTCTCACCCAGCTTCAATTTTTGACATGTTGTTGTAAATTAAAGTGGATCCAGAATAAGAAAAGGCCGTTGCCTTGTGCACTCCTTATTAACCAACTCGAGAAAAGAAACAAAAAATGGCGCGGCGAAACCAGACCGCATGAAATTGACCTCGTACCACTGCAAGTACCGGGTCTTGCCTATGGCCCGATATTCTGGACACGGGTTACAATATCCTCATGGAGCATTTTCTATGATACTGCCGAGGCTTCGATTTCGATGGCAGCGGGATGGAGAAGCAGTAAAAGGCTCGCAGGCCGTGGCATGGAATTCCGTTGGCCTCGACTATTGTTAACATGAAAAGACAGAAATAGGAGACGCCTGAGGCTGTTTGGGTACCAACCCCTTGCTTTCCATTACCTCCTTGCGTCTCTCACTCTTTTTCTTCTCTCTCTCTCTGTGTGTTTGTTCGGCTGTGCGCCCGAGTTCCAGAAATGGAGTATGAAGTTTGATCTGCGGCGCTTGAAATTTGAAAGAGGGGAGGGGCGTGTTTGCGTGCGTGCGTGTGCGCAAGCTGAACGTGGTCGAGCTGTATTAGTCCCGCCCTGACCATCGATTTCAAGTACGTGCTCTTCGCAGCTGAAATGCGATGGCAGCCAACTACTGGGAATCCACCCAATGGTGAGCATACACTCAAAATGCTTCTTTTTGTGTTCTCATTCTTCTGCATTCAGTCAACATTGGCAACTCGATCGGCTACAGCTAGCAAAAAGCCGCGAAGACGATCTCCAATGCATCTCTGAATCCGATTATGTCAAACTCAAGATCTGGTTTTGCCACTGTACGTCCACCGCCCCCTTCTTTTTCTTTCTTTCGTTTAATGATATTCAACCCTGACTTTTTATAGTAACACAGAAACTGGCCAAACGCTTGCAGCTACGGCAACAAATTGTGGCAACTGCTTTTGTTTATTTTAAACGCTTCTATGCAAAGTAGGTCATCCATCCTGCTGTATTTGTTTCGTTATTCATCCCCTCGTCCTCCCCTTCTCGTGATTAGCAATAGCTTACGGTCGACCGACCCCAGCCTTGTGCTGACCACGTGTGTCTATCTCGCTACCAAGATCGAAGAATGCCCGCTCCATATCAAGGTTGTCACTCAGGAGGCCAAACACATCTTCCAAGGTAAGGAATGATCCCAACCATCATCATCCTGTCGATATCCATTCAGCTCCATGTAGTGGACTTTGGCGGATTTCCATATGACAGCAGCCGTGTAGCCGAGTTTGAGTTTTATCTACTCGAAGAGTTGCAGTTTTATCTGATTGTTTGGCATCCGTATCGCCCGCTGACTCAGATCTGTGCCGAGCTCGGCATGCGCGAGTCTGGACTGCAGTACGCATGGTTTATCGTCAATGACTCGTACAGAACCGATGTTTGTCTCCTATACCCCCCTCATCTCATTGCCCTCGCTGCCATCTACTTGACCGTCATCCTCAACCACGCCGACTTTGCCTCCGGTTCCGTAGGCGATCGCACAGATATGCGTCAGTGGTTCGCAGATATCAACGTCGATATTGAGAGCATAGTCGAGATTGCGCAGGATATCCTTTCCATCTATGGCGTCTGGGCAGAATGGAAGGAAGAGCGTATGTTGCCACTTTGGAAAGAACTGCGGAAATCGACGCTTCCTCTTCAGCAATAAAGCAAACCAACATCTTTTTTTCTCTCTCTTTCTCGGACACACTCCCTTGGCTCCCTTCATGTCTTCTGTTGTTGTAAGCAGCTTCTCTACATTTGCTACTATTCAAGCGCATGCGCTCACTGTCGCGTAGAAAGAGATTGAAAGGCTAAAGGCTGAACATGACGATCTCTGCCGTGAGCTTGGGTATGTCATGCCTTACTCGAAAAGCTTTGGATTCACGCGACATCATTCTCGTAGGACGAACGACGCTGAGGCGGAGGCGGTGCATAAACGACGATGTAAACTGTTACACGAGTACAATGACATGAAAGATACCGCCACCAGACTCTTGACGATTGTAAGCGTTACAAACCAAATACGTCATCCATACGTGAGCTTCAACGGAAATCATATAGTATGCTACCTTTCATGCTGCCCCCCTGAAGCAAGTCTTTGAGGAGTTTGGTGTCCCAGATAATGACGATATTGCATAAGCAAACAAGAAGGATTATAGCAACCCTGAGGCGAAATGTTGTTGTATTTACACTATTATTCGTTGAAATTACGTATTTCACGAGAGACGTTGCAATAAAGCCTCTTCGAGCTTGCAGCCATCCTTGGCAAAGTTGCGGATACCTTCCGAGAGCTTATCATTTGCCATCGGGTCTTCGTTGAATGCCCAACGGAACGCATTTTCATCATTAAAGTAGGACACCGACGTTTGCTGACCAGCCTTGGAAGGATCCAGCTTGCGCTCGATCTTGGAGTTGTCGGCTGCCATCTCACCAAGCAGCTTGGGCGAGATGGTCAAAAAGTCACAGCCAGCCAGGTTCTTAATCTCGTCAAGGGTACGGAACGAGGCACCCATGACGATGGTCTTGTAGCCGTGCTGCTTGTAGTAGTTGTAGATCTTGGTCACCGACTTGACGCCAGGATCGTTTTCGCCGTCGTGGTTCTCCTCGGGCTGGTTCTTCTTGTACCAATCCAGGATACGGCCCACGAAAGGTGAGATCAGCGTCACTCCTGCTTCAGCACAGGCCACGGCTTGCGGGAAGCTGAAGAGGAGAGTCAAGTTGCAGTGGATGCCATACTGCTTCTCGAGGATCTAGACTCGAAGAGTCAGCACGTGCTGGACTTGAAGTTCCATTGTGTTTCTACTTACGTTGGCAGCGTGGATACCCTCCCACGTCGACGCAATCTTGATAAGGACACGTTCTTTCTTGATACCCGACTGGGCATAGAGGTCAATGAGACGTAGCGCCTTCTGGATGGTGGCATGCGTATCGAACGAAAGACGGGCATCAACCTCAGTCGAGACGCGACCGGGCACGATCTTAAGGATCTCGCAGCCAAAGTTGACGAGCAACTTGTCCATGGCCCAGCCGGCCTGCTCCTTGGCCGAGCCGCCTTTCTTCTTGCCAAACGACACCGCATCCTCAATGAGGGGCGCGTACTGGCTCTTTTGCGTAGCAGCCAAGATCAAGGACGGGTTGGTCGTTGCATCCTGGGGCTTATACTCTGCAATCGTCTCAAAGTCACCCGAGTCGGCCACAATCGTGGTGAACTGCTTGATTTGATCGAGAACAGACATGATATACTATAGGGAAATGAGAGAGAGAGAGAGAAAAAGGATAAAGATTCTTAGGTTTCGTATTGGAAACCAACTTTTATATTTGTATGGGTGTCAGAGTGACGCTCAAACGCCTGATTTGCGCGGAAAAATAAATTTCCCGCATGATGTTCGACTCACATAAAGCAACCTGTGTATGCAAGGTTGCGCCAACATTAGTGCTGTCCTGTCAAATGTCAGGCAGATTGAGCCTTTATTTATTGAATTTTTTTATATCTTACGTCTATACTAAGAATAGAAAGGGACCCGCAGATGGAATGTTCGCTGCTGTCTCCAGAGTGGATTCGTGAGCTTTCCTTCTGGAGAGTCGAATTATATACTGGAAGAAAGGTCCCGTGCCTTATTCACGGAATATATTGCCAGCAATGAATGAAAGGATCAAAAGAACACGCGTATTTTTGATATAGTGTAGGATAGTGTGATACCCGAATGTGCTTGGTATGATCAGGTGTCACGGGTAAAGAGAGCACAAACGAGACAGGCGGGAGACAAAACGGGAGGGCAAATGCCGCTCCGAGTTTCAAGGTATGCTTCATGTCTCTCATTGACGACTTTAACGAAGCCGTCGAAGTTGTCCCTGCCGTACCGGCAACATTTGGCGATTCAACTACAACAAACGGCTACGCGAATGGTTTTGAAGGCAACGAAAATCTTCGGGCAAGTCATTCTCTTCATCCTTTTCCTGCTTTCTTTATCTTGTTTTCTACCATACGCGTCTGCGTGCATGCCCTTGCCCTGAACGTTGCAATCCTTGCAGTAAACTAACTCGAAAGCACAACAGCTCGAGACAGGCTATGTCTCCATTTCGACCGGATTCGGACAGGCGGAGGCACCCATCTTTGGACTCGATTACGTCCAGTTTCAGCTACCTGCGTCGCTCGTCGATATGGCCGTTTCAAACAATATCCTGATCATGGCCCTCGATACCAATCGCCTCTTGCGTATCGATCTTGAGCGACCCTTGGACGTCGAAGGTAAAACAACACGAGAGGCAAGGAAGGGACTTACAAACATGGGAAAATAGAGATCGAAATCACGCGTAAAGCAAGCGACGGCAAGGTCACGAAGCTCTTTTTTGATCCTACCGGTCGCCATGCCATTGTCACCACAGACCATGGCGAGAATTTTTATCTGTATGAAAAGTGGAAGCGCATGAAGCAGCTCTCCAAGTTCAAGGTAACTCGAGGAGACTGTGTCGTGTTCTGCTGTAGTAACAACGGGTTCAGGGCGTTATCATCTCTTCGGTTGCATGGAACAAACAAGCAACGCTGACAGACCCTTCCACACGCGAGATCCTCATTGGCACCCGCAACGGCCTCATTTACGAGACCTGTCTCGAGCCCACCGACGAGTTCTTCCGACGGGAAGAGAAGTACTTTAAGCAGGTCTACTCCATTCATGAATCGACCATGCCCATCACCGGCCTCCACTTTGAACAGTTCCCCGTCAACAATCGGAAATACTTTGTCATGGCCACCACACCCACCCGAATATACCAGTTTGTCGGCTACGTCGGTCCGGCGAGCACCGCCAACGGTGCGCGTTCCTCACCTGGCTTTGGTGAGGAAGAAGCCACGCGTGGTGAAAAAGCTATGTTTGAAGGCCTCTTCTCCAAATACGACGTCAATCCCGGTAGGTATCTTTTATATGCTTATAACCTTGAGACTGACCAAGCGTGGCAGGCTTCCAGGAACTGCCTGGCGAATTGCCGTACAGCGAACTCCACTTTTTCAGCCGTTTCCATGATTTGCAGCAACAAGGCGTCGCGCAGACCTTTGCATGGCTGACGGGTACGTTGCGCAGAGGAGGGAGGGGATCTTTCTTCTTTTACTTATGTATTCTAGGTCCTGGCATATACCATGGCGATTTCGTCTTTGGCTCCCAAAACGTGGGTGACAGCGTGATTGACAATGTCCAGCTGCTCCAGTACCCAGCCACGCCCGCCGACGACGACTCGGGTCAACTCGTCACCGAGATACCCATCTCGGTTGCCCTCACCGAATTCCATTTTATTCTCCTTTACAAGGATCGCGTACGCGCCGTATGCCAGCTCAATGACCAGATCGTGTATGAAGAAATGATACCCCTGGTAAGAAAGAAAAAGTCGCTGCAAGTGTCAAAGTCTATGTCTTTACTCATCATCTTTATCAGAATCGAGGCGAGACCATGGTCGGCATGGCCGTCGACGACATAAAAAAGACGTTCTGGATCTACACCTCGCTTGCCATCTATGAGCTTGTCATCAAGAACGAAGAGCGCGATGTCTGGAAGCTCTACCTTGAAAAGAAGCAGTACCAGACCGCTCTCCAATACTGTAAGGACCCTGCCCAAAAGGACAAGGTCTACACCGCCCAGGCCAAGGATTATTTCAGCCAGCGGCGCTACCAGATGAGTGCACGCTACTTTGCCGAGAGCACAGTACCCTTCGAGGAGGTTGCACTCAAGTTTATCGAAGAGCGCGATGCGCTACGCATCTACCTCACCAGCAAGCTCGAGCGCTTCCGAAAGCACGATCGCACCCAAAAGACGATCGTGGCGACTTGGCTTGTCGAAATCTACCTCTCCAAACTCAATGAGCTCGAGGACATGGCCTCGTCGGCCCATTGTACGGCCGCGAACGGCACTGCTGATTTTGACGAGCAAAAAGCTGAAGTTGCGGAAGAGTTCCGGTCCTTCCTCGAGACATATGGCCCCATCCTACATCGCCCTACCACCTATAAGCTTATCGCGAGTCACGGGCGCAGTGATGAGCTGCTTTATTACGCGTCGCTCATTGGCGACTATGAGCAAGTCATTAGCCACTGGGTCGTCGAGAAGGATTGGGACAAGGCCTTGGATGTGCTTAGCAAGCAGGTATACACTTGACAAGAGAGAGTGCATTATCAGGGATGCTCATCTTGCATTGATCATAGGCCAACGCCGAGGTCTTTTACAAGTTTTCGCCTATCCTCATGGAAAATGCGCCGTACGAGACAGTTAATGTCTGGATGCGGCAACCCAACCTCAATCCGCGCCAACTCATTCCATCCTTGCTTCGCTACGACCACAGTAAGATCCTAGATAAGGTCCCTCAGGTAAACCCCGCATTCATGCAAGGAGTGTACCCGCATCTCACCTAGCATCTTACAGAACCAAGCGATTCGCTATCTGTCCTACGTCGTCACTTCCCTCGGCAACACAGACGCTGCCATCCACAATCTGCTCTTGACACTGTACGCGACCCAGCCGACGCAAGATGAGACCGCATTGCTTACGTTCCTTAAGAACGAGGTAAGCGTGCCCATCCCACGTTTTCCGTCTCCCTCATACTCACACGCACACACGCATGACAGGGCCGAGAAATGTACTACAACTTGGACTATGCGCTCCGACTGTGTAGCCAGAATGGACGGACGCAGAGCTGCGTCCACATTTACAGCCAAATGGGCTTGTACGAAGAAGCCGTCCATCTCGCATTGAAGCATCACGACCTCGAACTCGCCCGGATCAACGCCGACAAGCCCGAGGACGACGACGCGCTCCGCAAAAAGCTCTGGCTCTACATTGCGAAGCACGTGGTGCAGGAGAACAATGACATCAAGACGTAAGTTACGCTCCGTACATTCGCTGTTCGCTCTTACTTACATGTGTTCATTTAGGGCCATGGCTTTTCTGCAGCAGTGTGACCTACTCAAGATCGAAGATATCCTACCCTTCTTCCCCGACTTTGTCCTGATTGACGACTTTAAGGACGAGATCTGCTCGGCCCTGGAAGAATACAACATCCACATTGAAGATCTCAAGACCGAAATGGACGAGGCGACCAAGAGCGCCGAGAGCATCCGCCTGGACATTCGCGAGCTCAAGAGCCGCTTTGCGGTCATCAACGCGGTCGAAAAGTGCTACCTCTGCCAGTTCCCGCTCCTCACCCGCCAGTTCTACATTTTCCCGTGCCAGCACGCCTTCCATGCCGACTGCCTCGTGAACCGGACAAGCAAGTACCTGCCAACGCGCCAGATCCGGCGCCTCGCCAACCTGCAGGAACAGCTCTCGCGCGAGCTGCGGCAGTCCAAGTCGCCGCAGCCCGAGTCGAGCATGGTCCCGGTCGCGCTCCGCGGCGCCATCTTTTCCGGCGGCGATACAGAGACCAAGAAAAAGGAGCCCTCGTCGGTGGCGCGGGCTGAGCAGCTCAAGGAGGAGCTGGATGACATTGTCGCGAGCGAGTGCGTCCTCTGCGGTGACATTATGATCAAATCCATTGATCAGCCGTTTATTGGTGATGATGAGACCGATGTGGTGGCCAGTTGGGCTATATAAGTAAATAATAAAAAACAAGACAAAAAGGGAAAAAGGGAAGAAAGAAAGAAAGACAGGAAAGAAGGTATGGCATACATGTTATATAAGACTACAAAGATAAGGTAACGTCAAGAGATAAGAGCATTGGGGTGGGGTTGGGGTTGGGGCTATAAGGTCATTACAGCAGGGTATCGATGGGGAAAAACTGGTCTATCGCGGAGATCCACTCGACCATGTCGTCCTTATCCGAGGCTTGGAGCAGATACGCATTGTTGGTCGTGTAGAGGGCAAAAATGTTGGGCCGGTGGAGCATGTCCTCCAGGTCCTTTTTGTAGTCGAATCGGATCGAGGTCAGGTTCAGCACGCTTAGCTCGGTGGTTTGGGACGCGTCAGCATACAGGATTAAGAAGGGTCTTCGCAGCACGCAATACCGCTTCACCCACGCTTCATCTTGCTGTGCGATGGAGGTCGGGTGCCACAGGTAGCCTTCCTTGGTGGAGGTGGCATTGGGATGCATGCGTTGGACGTGCGGGACGAGTGCCACTGGCGTGGGCACCGGTTCAGCCGGCTCCATCACGTCCTCGAGTGTCTTGTGGCCCAGGGGCGAGGCTGTCCACAGATCTACCACTCGGCGTAGCAGCTCCTCCGGTGTCTTTTTCTCTGTGGCGCGTACCAAACCCGTGTCGGCGCCCGCCTGCGCTGCTTGTTCCTGTGACTCCTGCTGTGGCTCTTGCTCTTGCTGCTGCTGTTGTTGTTGCTCTTGCTGCTGCTGCAGGCGCTGGTCGCGTCGTGCACGCAACAAGTCGTCTAGGGCCAAGCGATGGCGCGTCATGGCCACTTGCTGGGCCCGGTGACGACGCTGTACTGACACGCGGTAGTCCTGCACGAGCGAGACGCCGCGCGGCCGCCAGCCGCCCAAGAACTCCTCGCCGCGCACGTACTTGTTGGCGGTATTTAAGCGCCAGAGGTCAGCCACTCGCCGTTGGGCCGGAGGCTTGAGGTAGACCGCGTAGAGCGCGCTGACTTGGCGGGCTGGCTTACCCGAAAACAGAGACCGAAACAGCATGCTGGACGTCCGTGCCTGGATCATGAGTGGCACGTCCAAGCTGAAGCGCAAGGCACTCTTGAGCGGCTTGTCCACCGTCACTTGCCACGCGAGCGTCATCCACACGCGATCACCCGTCGCACGGTTCAGGTACTCGGAATTGTGCAGGGACGAGTCCCACGCGCCTTGAACCGTGAGCGTGCTCGTGCCGTCCCGCGCATACTCGACCTGAGCCGGTTCCAAGAGACGGATCGGGAGCGCCGCGTCCGATGTCTGTGCGTGTTCTTCCAGACGGACACTGCCAAGCGTCACGTCGTGCATCGCCTGCCAGGGCAGCTGTCGGCCCGAGTCGTGGGTCAGCGTCAACTTGATCCGGCGCTGGACGCCCTGGCGCAGCTGCAATACGCCGTCCTCGACGACCACGGGTGCATATTCGCCGTCGGTGGTGAGTTCGCAAATCTCGACCCGCGCCAGGACATCGTGGCGCTCCTCTGCCAGCAGGCCTGAGTCTTGCCGGTGCGGCGTGATGCTCCGGCGTCGGTGGTCAAGCACTTGCTGTACCGGCGTCAGCGTCGTGCTGCTGTGGGTGCTCACGCTCGAGAGGGGCCGCTGCTCAGGCAAGGGATGACTGCAGTCGGCGGCCTCCATCTGCTCGCGCACAATATCCTGCTCGATCCGATCCAAAAGATACTCGTTTTGTGCCTTGCCGTACACCTCAACCGTCAGGTGACCGTGTAGGACCATCTCGAGCATGGCGGGAGTCACAGTGAGCGACAGGGTCTGGCTGTGGTCAAACACGATGGGGGATGTGCCAAAGTCGCTCACGGGCTCGGTTGCGAACCAGCGCCGCTCGCCAAACGCAGCCGAGATCCGGAACTGTGCGTGTACCTGCGTAAACTGGCGCTCTTCGTCGATACCGGAAATCTCCAGGAGGCCGACCTCAAAGACCTGTTGCTGGCCGACATGCAGGAGGGGCGGGTCTTGCGGGCCGCCGTTCTTTTGCGTCGAGTGGCTGCTTCGCCGGCGCGAGCGCGCGATCGGGGCCACGAGTACCTTGAGCTTCGCGACCGTCTTGCCGTCCTCGGCCACGACGTCGACCTCGTTCTCGATGGGCACGTGGAATGCGAGGTTGCGCACCGGCACGCGCGCCAGGCCGATCCGCGTGTAGAGCGGACAGGACGCTTCGTAGAACGGGTCCTGGCGATTAAAGTGGGGCTGGTACAGGAGCGGGGGCTGGTCATTAAAGTCGTAAAGGCTTCGCATCTGCTGCAGGCGCTCTTGGAGTTTGGCCAAGGACCAGGTGTACAACACCTGGTGCTGCTTGTCCACAACCAGGACCGCTACGGTCGGGAGCGGCACCGGCGATGTCTCTTCTTCTTTGGCCCGTTCTAGGACAGAGCGGGATTCCCAAAAGGATGCGCTTGTGTGGTCGTGGTCGGCGATCACAAATTGGTACACCACGTTCTTCTTGAGCTCCTTGGCAATCACGTTGGCTTCCTTGAGTGTGATGGCGTTCACGAGCACGGCCTCAGCCATGGCGACATAGCGCACCCGCCGCCAGTGCGCCAGCACGCGCCGCGCCGCCCAGCTGCGCTCATCATCAATGATCAGGGGCGAATAGAGCGCGTTCGAGCCAGGCGGGAGGTGTACCGAGATGCGCTGGATCTTGCTCTCGTATTTCTGGCGTTGCTCCTCCAGCATGCGCTGCAGCTCTTGGGTACTGCTGCTGTTGCGAATCTTTTCCTCATAGTCTTTCTTTTGCAGCTCCAGCTGCATCGCCATCTCCTCGCGAGCCTGGCGCAATAGCTCGTCCGCCGAGGTCGTGTCAATCGAAAGCACGTCTTCTTCAGTCGTGGGCAGGGTCGACATGGAGCCGATGCGGTACGAGGAGGTCGAGGACGCTGCGTCGTCATCCACAAAGCCGGATCTGCGCTTGTGGCTGCCCCGACTCAGGCGCAGCTTGGCAATCCCGTCGTACAGCTTTTCGAGGTCCTCATCCGTCAAGTCGCTCAGGTCATTTTCCTGGTAGTGGTTGAGCACCGCCTCCCGGCGCGCAAATGTCCAATCGACCACGCCAGCATCTTCGCCGGACGATGCGGGCGAGTCGGGTCGTATCAGTTGCTGTTGCTGCTGCTGCTCGACCAGGCTGCTTGTGCGCTCACGCTCTTTGCGCACTTCGTCCGGATGATTGAACCGAAAGATGTGATAGTCACCCAGGATGATGCGGAAGCCACTGCGCAGTCGTTTTGGCTCGGTGATGCGCATGCCGTTCACGAGCATTACCGCCTCAGGTGCGCCGGGATAAATGGTGACGATATTGTTCTCGTTCACGAACGAGCAGTGGCCATCGTAGATGTGTGTGCCCGAGAGCCGGATGACGTGCTCGGCCTGGCTGTCGGGGCGGCCCACCGTGGTGGTGCCAGGCTTGATCTGATACACCAGGCATTCTGACATGAGCGGGTCTTCGCTGAGGTTGACCAGGTGCGGCACGTTGCGCGGCGTATAGACACCCATGTTGTCTTTTTCGACCATCACGCCGAGCTCCTCGAGCGCTTTTTCGCGCTCGGTATGAATCGCTTCTGTTTTCTGCATCTTTTGCTCCCACGTCTGGTTCAAGTCCTCGAGCAGTTTTTCCGAGGACTGGAGCTGCTCTACCATTTCTTCGCGGGTGAGGCGCTGTACTTGGCCCTGCGCGTCCTTGTAAGTAATTTCTTTGCGTGCTATGGGGGGTGGCGTGCCACTCTTATTGTTGCCATGCGTGGTGGCAGTGGTGATTTTTTCGACGACGTCCTCGGGTGCATACACCATCAGTGTATCGCGCAATGACTGTAGCTCTTCCTTGAGCTCACGGATCAATTTGGCATTCGCATCCTCGTTCACGACTGCATTGTTCTTGATCTTCTTGGCCTGGTCGGCATAGCGGAGGGTGCTTAGCGTTTCGTCATAGTCGGCAGGCGAGATGGCAGCAATCATGGCCGTTTTCGAGTTACCACCCAAAGAATCTTTGAGTAGCCAGGTCAAGGTCTGTGTCGATCTAGATAAGCATAAAGACATGTGGAACACTTGGGCCACTTACCGAGTCGCGGTAGGGAATAAATGCATCTGCTTTGGTCTTCTTGCCATGACTCTGGCGTTTATCACCGTGCTCGGACTGCTTGGCAAGTGCAGCAATGACTTTGCCGAGGGTCGTGAGCGATCGATTGATATTGGCGCCTTCCTTGAGACGTGCGCCTGTTGCACCCGTGCCATTGGCACGTTCACTACCGGCGAGATCGACCAGACTGATGCGTGCGACCTTGCCGGGGGTGTCTTTGTCGGCATCGACGGGTTTTTGGGTCAAGAAAATGGTAAAGACGGCATGGGAGCGCGAGGAGGTCTCGTTCATGTTGGTGGCTGCGACGGTGCGTGCCTTGTTTCCCTCGTTCATCAAGTGGTCGATGTCATCGTAGGAGTGCACGACCAGGCGCGACAGATCCTCGACGTAAGGGCCGAGGCTCGGATGCTCTCTGACCTTGAGGTTGCCCTTGTTTTTGGGGTTGAGGAGGTCTCTGACTTTTTCGTTGTAGATTTCGATATAGGACACTTCGACTTGAAACTGGGTGTTGGCCGCTTGTGCTGTGACACGGTCAAACAGTTCGGAACAGGTGCGCGGGATGATGCCCTTGTCCTCGTACCCCATCTGCAACACACAGAGTTAAGTCCGCCTGGTTCCGATCCGATGCCGCTTTTCTTTAACGTGTGCCTTACCATCGAATATGACTTGCCCGATCCGGTCTGGCCATCTAAATCCATGTTGGTGAATATAAAGCTTGGGTTGTAGGCCTCTGCACTTACAAGCAAAGATACAGCAGTTGTAGCCATCAAAAGCATGGTCGAGCAGGTCTCTGCCGAGGTCGAGATAGACCGTCTCTTGATCTGCATAATGAGGGTCGTTGCGGTCGGCCGACCAATACGACTTGTCAAACGTGTAGGCCTTGACATCTTTGCCTCGGGTCAGGATCGTCTGGTTGCCCTCCATTCGGATGAGGTTCGTTGCTCCGCGGGCGAGCTCTAATTTTACACATGTCAGGGATCGCGTATTCAGGAACAAGGAAAAAGCCAAAGAAAAGCGAGAGACGCGTGGTACCACTCACCCCGAGCATTCAACGGCCGGCATCGCACGACGACTTTAATGTTGCCGGCGCCGGTCATGTTGCACAGGTGCGCAGAAAATGGAGAAATACAAGAGGAAGAGGTGGGGAGAAGAAATCGAAATTGAAATTGAAAATGAAAAAAAAAAAAAATTAGGTGGGAAACGAGTAAAAGAGGAAAAGAAGAAAAGGGAAGAAGAGGAAGAGGAAGAGATTATTATTATTATTATTGTGGTGATGATGATGATGATGAATTATACTCAGCCCTTCTCTGTTTCGCTTCTCGGCAATCCAGCCTGGAAAGGTGAGGCGCAGACAAACAACTCACGTCTGTGCCCCTTTTGAGCCTCCGGTCAAACCTTATCTATTCTATGCTGTCATGTCCTTCTTGTCAGGAACCTAACTGCACACTCTTCTAAACCTTCCGCAGGATATATGTCACCTATTCCTTGATCAAGCCCCGTAAGAAGTGTGCGGCGCATCCTGCCCACCCCATCGCATGACCCCACTTGACACCTTTTGTCACCGTCTATCACATGAACACAAAGACAAGCTCATCTGACGTGATCGTAGGAAGGGCAAAATAGAATATTCAGACAATAGACATGTGGCGTATGTATATGCGACACCTCAAGGGAAAAGCAAGCGAGGAGAAGATGAGATAAGAGAAGGACGAGGAGAGGAGAGGGATATAATATGAATACGTATATGATTACCGTGAACGCTTCGCTGCGTCCTTCGATAGGCCCTCCGGAGGGGATTGCGGCCCTCCGGGTCCGGTTCCGTGTAACTAAACCTAGTATTCATCGACCATGTCCGCATTCTATCAAACAAAGTATCCGTCAGCGCGGGATGCAGGTTAAGTGCGTCTATAATACTAGTGTGCGGTATCCTTTAATGTGTGCATCCACGAGGTATTTGGGGCAATACATCTCAATCGAGTTCACCAGGAGAAGTTGTATCATTCCATGGCTCGTCTTGGCCAAAACAAGACCAGCAAACGCGAGCACACATGCGAATTGATGGTTCCTAGTCACACACCAGTCTTCATTCATTATGGCACGCTTGTCAGGGTCAAGTGCTTGGCATTCTTGGCCCACAAGAAATGCTTGAACGACAGGATTAACATTAAGATTTTCCGGTTAATCCATGCGGCGGTGAATTCATAGGACCAGCAAGATGGCCGAACTTGGTTGCACAGGTGCTGCCCGCAACCGATCGCACAGCCAGAGGATCGGAGTGAGCTGGAACCTAGTGGGGCAGGCAGCTGTTCCGAGATTGTGGCCGCGGAGGGCACGTATCCATGGTTACAAGGTTTTGGAAGAGGTGTGGTGCCGCAGGTTCAGAAGGGCTTACCAGCTCTGGTTCCACTCACGCATCAGTGTATCCACTATCCCGTTTAGGTCTTCGACCATATCCATGGATGCAGCACCATGTCCATATTCTATGGCGCCAAGGCGCCATCTTCATACGCAAATCCAAAATGTCATACTAAAAGTGGTAGGAAGAAGAATAGAATTGCAAAAGCACTGTACGAATATTTATCGGGAGATCGGTTTAATAGGACCACTACGACGCAAGACAGGAATCCTACGCGATGTGGGTGGCGGTGGTGGCGGTGGTGGTGCGAGCGGATCAGCCGTCGCCTTGATCGGGAGTTTGCTTGGATCGGCAGGCTTCGTCTGGAGTGGGAGAGCTTCATTGGTATCTTTGGCGACCGTAAGCGGCGGTGTTATCATCTGGTCAAGCCGTTGAAGGGCATCTTGATGCAGCTGTTGGTGCAGTTCTGTCCTGGCCTTGAACTCTTCCACTTGTTTGGCCTTTTCCCGCTTCAAGAACTCGCTGATCGTTTGTTCTCGCCGTACCGAGCGCCGTTGCTGTTGATTTGAATGAGTAACACCGTCAATATACATCTTATATATATATATACCTCTTTCTGCAGCGATTCCTCCATACGAGAACACTCGTCTTGCAGGCGTTTCCGCTTCTTGATGCCGTCGCTTGCAAAGGTATGAAGCGCAGACAGACCCTGCTGCAGCGCGTTGACGCTCCCTTCAAGTCCTTCACCCTCTTTCCACGTCACAGCAATGCTGAACTCCTTCAGACGTTCGCGCATCTGTTCCGATAGGATCCGGATGCGCTCCGCCATCCGCTTCTGTTCTTCGTCTTTGCTGCGCAATAAGCTCGTGCTCACTTCCAATTCGTCTTGTAACCGCTTGTTTTCTTCCTTCTGCATCTGCATCTCTTTGGTCATGGCTTCATGCGACTTTTCAGACAGGTAGATGCCATTCTTTTCCCGTGTTGCCTGTACCATATATATATGTATATATGTGCGTATATGCGGTGAGTTCCTGAAATCCCCTCGATCTCCCATAATCCTCTTACCCGAAGATCCGATTTGTATTGCTCCAGCATCAGCTCGAGATCCGCGATATGGACATTGCGATTTATCTTTTGGTTTGCTTCGGGTCGATTTCGGATATTCTTCGCACGGCTGGCGTAGTCGAGGGTATTGGCGATTTCGTCCGAGTGCGACGGCTCGGTGGAGATGGTAGCAATAATACAGGTCCGTGTCCGGCCCCCGAGCGAGTCTTTGAGGAGGCGTGTCAGCTTGCTTTCACGGTACGGGATGTGCGGGGACTTGTCGACCAGGTGATTAATGACACGACCAAGGGCGAGCAGACTTTGGTTGATGACACCGGCTTCGCGCGCGCGAGCCTGCTCTGCCCCCGATCGATTGATATTCTCGGATCCTGCCAGATCGACCAGGTTGATTTTGCCGGTCCGGATCGCGTCCTCGCCGCCTGTGGGGGAAGGTTCGCGCACCTGGACAGTCAATGTGCAGATGCAATGCGAGCGACTGGACTTGTCATTGCACTTGGTGGCAGCGCTCGTACGATGCTTGCTGCCTTTCTGTAGCAGTCTCAGGCCCTCCTTGGCGTCCGGCACATAGGTGTCCTGGAGACCGTGGACGGTGACGCCCAAGCCTGATTTGTCTTCAAAGATCTTGAGCGGTTCTGAGCTGTTGTGGAGGAGGTCGCGTAATTCTTCATTGTAGAGTTCGAGCATGGAGAGCTTGACAGAGTGTTCGACGCCTTGGAGCTTGGCAAAGAGCTCGTTGATCAGACGGGGGAGGACGCCCGCCCGCGGGGTATAATGGCCATCGATCTCTGACAAGTCGCCTTCCATGGTATATCTGAAATTTATACACTTCAGTATTCATGCATGCATATCCACTCCGTCGAAGGCTTACGTTTTGCCTGTGCCTGTCTGCCCATAGGCGAATATCGTACAGTTGAATCTAAGATGGTATCGTCAGAAGAAAGTTTCAGTGCAGAAGAGCGGGTTGGTCATACCCCTTGAGAACATCGTCAAGGAAGGGCTTTATGGTGGTGTCATACACGATCTGCTGCGATGCGGTAGGGTCGAATACGCGATCAAAGAGGTACTGCTTATTATTGGTCTTCAGGAGTAGCTGGCGATCGGGTGCAGCACCCGATGGCTCAATGACAGTTTCCAGGCCTACAGCCTTCTCGTTTCCCCTGGAGCAGAAACACGGAGGAGTTCATGATGAGCTCCACCAATAAATAGATAGAGGGGGCGGGTTTACCTGCAGCGAATGACAACACGGATTTGGCTTCCTTCACGCTTCACAGGTTTCTTACTCATGCGGTCTGACGAGGCAGCAGAAGAAGAGCGCTGGCTGGTCGCGGTGTGGTAGCTGGCGCTGCTACTTTTCGGCATACAGTGATAGCGATAAAATACGGTAATAAAAAAGTAAAGCAAATGAAAAGCACCATTTCCAAATCGAGTCACGTTACTTTTCTTAAAAAAAGGAAAAAGAAAAAGAAACGCGCTTCCTCCCTTTTTTCTGAATATCAAAACGCGTTCTATTTTCTATCGCGATGAAGGTCCATTTAAAGTCCTGGACGATGGCAGCCTTTTGGACCTGGGACGTGGAGAGTGCGGATGTCTGCGGTATCTGTCACAATGCGTACGATGCGTGTTGCCCTGAATGCACGATTCCTGGAGACGAGTGTCCTCTTATCTGGGGAGAATGCCGGCATGTCTTTCACCTGCACTGCCTCATGAAGTGGCTCGGTAGCTCCAACAGCCGCGAGATCTGCCCCATGGACCGCAAACCTTGGCAGACGGCTGCTGCACCCACCTAGTTTACCTTTCCTTGGATACCTATCATTATCTCGCTTTGTACTTTCTTGCTCTACTAACTTTATACCCCTTATTTCCTGAATGTAAATATCTTCTTTATCCTATTCTTGCATGTATTAAAGCAGAGCTTATGCTATGCATTGTGTCATCGATCGGTAGAGGCCGTGCCTGGACACATCACATCAATTTTATGTAAGGCATTCAACGAAGGTTGCAACATGCATTTATATATATGGAAAGTGAAAAGGAGGAAGGAAAATATGTGGGATGCGATGAATGAATATTACTGCTACTGCTACTATGTGTCATCTACAGGAAGTCCTGTTGCTTGATGGGATTCTTGAGGTCCATGCCGTCCGTCGAAAAGTCCTGTTTCCACAGGAACTCGGGTGCAAACACGTCGTCGCCAATCGGGCAGTTGTGCTTGCAAGTGTACACATACAGCGCGCCCCAGTCCAGAGAATCCACTGCCACATGCGATACACCCAAGAAGTTGAGAAGGGTCGACAGAATTTGGAATTCAAACGTGCGCGGGCCACCGCACCGGTCGCATTGAGGCACCACACTGGGCTTCTGGCCGGCTTGGACCCACAGCGGTTCACGGTCAGGGATATCATACTCCACGCGTTCGTAACGCAGGACCTGGTCTGGATAGAGTCCTATCCGGAGCTGGAACTTCAAAAACTGCTGATCCACGTCCACTTCTGAGTTCTCATAGGCTTCGTCTCCACGCAGTGCAAGCGCATTGGTCTGAGAGGAAGGCGGGCCGCCGCTCTGCTTTGCCTGGGCCTCTTCCTCTTCACCGTCCTCGCCCTTACCCTCCGGCTCACTGACAATCTCCTTTTCATCAAACACGCGCGTCCTCCGCAGCTTCTCAATCAAGGCCGTGTCCGGCTCGGGCGCGTTGCAGAATTCCTTGTGCCGACACATGTTCCAGTCCACCATTTGATGCTCGCGCGAGCAGTAATGCACCGCCTGGCAGCGCCCGCACTTTTTGGTCCCGGCCAAACCACAAATGACACACTCCGTCGGTTTCTCGAACGTCTTGGGCTTAAAATCAATGGCAACGTCGTCGTCTGAGGCGCCGTCGTCTTCCGGCGGCGGGTAGTAAGGGTTGTCGCGTGGTAACTGACTTCGGTAGACTTTGAAGCATTTTTGCCAATTATCCTTGACGCAGCCTCCGTTCTTGCAGCAAAACACATACACGGTGCGGTTAAATGCTTCTTCGGGTTCGTCCTCGGGCGTAAACAGCTTTGGTGGTCGTGTGAGTTTACTTGGTTTCTACACGTAGGCCTTGACTCACCTGGACCAAGAGCGTCATGGGCTTCTCGCAATTGCCACAGGTCACCTGCTCCGCTGTGAGGATATGCTCCGGATGCATCCAAGCCTAAAGAAATCGAATGAGGTCAAATCCAAGACATCTTCATGGACAGTAGGAAGGCGTACGGGCTTGCCACCGGATTTACTGGGAAAAGTGTCTGCCGTCAAGGGCTCCTCGGGATCCTCGCAGTAGCCGAGCTGAGGGGCCCATTTATCGATAGCCAGCGCTTCACTCAGCTCTTTTTGGTCGAGATCAGACACATCGCTGTTGACATCGGTCACATGAGCTTGATGGTGTGCCATGTCAAAAAGGAAACAGTGAGAAAAATCACCAAGGCGAAGCCACGCTTCCCAATCAAAATCAATGCATCACCAAATTTGGGTGCTGCTCTTCAATCCAAGCACACAGACTGTCAAACTGGAAGACAGCATCATGATCCGCCCACGGGTCGCAGTAGATATTGCAGGATGGCGAGCAAGAGAAGGAAACGGTCAGAGAATAGCTCATTTCTGTATACCTTTACTTTACACGATTTGGCTTCTGATACGTAAGAACAAAATTCTATTCCGCTGACTGAATGAGGGGCCAACACATGAGCCGAGAAATCTTTAGCAGACAAGACTTTGACCAGAGTAAAGAAAAGAAGAAGAGAAGTAGACGAGTAAGACAACAGTCGTCCTTTATGAGACAGACTCACATCGATGGACTTGCACGCGATTATATTAACCACGTCTGCCAATGGGAAAAAGAACACAAGGAAAAAAGACCTTGATGAAGATTGACGTCAAATACTTTTTCGCACATTGAAGGATTCATTGACCTGCTTTTATATCACGCGGTTCACATATACCGGCGAGGAAAAGGACCGTCCGAAATGGTGCTAAGATCATACGTATTCGCGAGAATGGTGTTAGATAGTAAGACTTTCATCCACGTTCTCTATATCTTGATAGACGGAATCCACAATCTCAAGCGAAAAAACTTTAACAATCTCAATTTTAACAGTAGGAGAAGAGGCTGCCGTGAAGCAAGACGTCCCTGTGGGGTTAAGCTACTTACAGAACATAATATTATATACATGGCGGGTGAAACTCGCTTCGCTCCGTCCAAAAGTGACACCCTGATTACCGCACGGCTCTAAATAATCCCCTTCGCCTCGGATACGGGTCTTCATACCTCCACCTGCTCACTCTAGCACTTTTTGACTCGAAAGGTCAACCCCCATACCTCCATTAACGCTTCGCATGCAGCGAGCTGATTAAATGTTATTATCCTTGCTATGGCTTTTCTCATTTTCAACGTGAGATATGTATATTGGGATATTAGCAGCATGTCCTGATTAGTTATGTACCTGAAAGGCACTCAAATGTCGACTATTACCAGCTTATAAGACAAACCCACCCATAAAAAAAAGTGTTCATGGCAGGCAAGGATCGATGTCCTGAAGCTGCTGGGCACGTCCGCGTAATGAATGCTTTCCAGAAAATAAATATCCCCTTTGCACAGGAGACACTGTACCTAGGTAGGTATGGATATGGATAATTAGTGACTCGTCTCCTTCGTACTTTCTATACACTATCATGTGAACATGGTGGATGCAATCAGATATGATATAAAAGCGGTTTCTTGTATATGTGAGCTACAGTATGCAGTGGTACGCGTGCGAGTTCGTAGAGAAGAGTCGTAATGGTACAGCACCGTGCCTTTGATAAAAGCAACCCCTTGGCTTTACCTACGAATGCATATAACCAGACGCTACTTGTTGCACATCGATGCTATCCTGTGCAGTGTGTCATGTTGCATCTTCAGATTGGTCGAAACAGATGCTAAACTTGCAAGAGGATGCCATTGAAATCAAGGATGAGAGTTGGAGAGTGTTCTAATGCCAGAAGAGATTGCAAGAAGCAACTGAGCTGGCATTTGGCTTGACGAAGATCCGTACGCCCGTGTATACGCGTTGTCATGACTGGCGAAAACGTAGGACTTCTTGGTTTTCGCAGGGCGTTCTTGTATACCACTTTTCAGTCTTTCGAGCTTTGTCTCCCTCAGACTTTAGAGCCTTATGCTATCCATATCATATTGACATACTGTATATGCATGTTGTCAACTAAAAAGATGTCTAGTTTTTTATTTACCATTTACCATTTATCATTTGTCTATACTGTTTCTATAGTAGAGGCTGCCGCTGGCGTTACCCAGGGATCACCGCGTGGAGGTCGCAGCCCATGGATCCCCACCCTTATTAGTTTATTAACTTACCTGGACCTCATTCCACTTCCGAAGGGACAAACACATACATGCCAGACTTGCATCCACTGCCAGCATGCCCTAAAGAGGTGAACTCACAGACATCATCGTACTTGTGAAGGGACAGCACATACATGCCAGACTTGCACCCACTGCCAGCATGCCCTAAAAAGGAAGACTCACAAACATCAAGGCACGCAGACATCATCATACTTACAAAAGACGCCGCACACATACATGCCAGACCCGCATCCACTGCCAGCATGCCCTAAAGAGGTGGTGAACAGACTGTATGGGAAAGGGGCCCCCTACGAGGAAGGCGAAAAACCCATAGAAAAGAAAAAAACGACAAAGGAAGAGGAAGAGGTGGAGAGAAAAGGACCCAGGCATCCAGACCGTTCTTTATCGTCCATAGAACCTTTTGGATACAGCAGCCTCCGTCCTATCGGTCGCGCGCGTGTGAACGTGAGAGTCTTGCTGCGGTAGTTTCTCTCTCTCTCCTCTCTTTGTTTTTTTTTTCTCCTTTTCCTTCATTATTTTTAAATGTAAAAGGTGATATACTTGGGTGCTAGACCTTCTGGTTGCTTGCTGCATACCAATGCTGTACCAGTTCACAATGTCCATAGAGGTTTTGAACTGAAAGGCAATGGATAGACAAAGGTGACAATCAATGACGACATTATGTCATGAGAAGATTAAGCAAACATTGATAAACAAAAGTGGTTTTTTTATCGCGTTCCCAATGTGTGGGTTTTCCGCCTGACCGGGGAGCATCCCTACTCTTAGAGACCCAGCCACACCCCGTGCTATCAAACGGCAAGAGAAATTAAATAGACATCATCCATCTCATGAAAGCTCAATGTACATGTTCCTCTCCAAATAAACTTGCGATTTCTTATGTTCTGGTGGAGGCAGTGGAACAGGCAACAACAAACTCCAGTTGTGATCTGCAGTTGTAACACAAAATGTGGAAAGAACAAAGTTACAATGCAGATAACTCACTTCAACTGTCACTGCGGCGGGACGTGCCGACGTGTAACCCAGAGATGATCCCATAATAGATCTAACGCTTTTCTGACAAAAAAAAAAGCGAGAAGAAAAACAAAGATAGAAAAGAAGAGAATGAAAAAGAAAGGTAGAAAAGAAAAAGAAAAAGAAAGACGGCTGTCCTATCCTCATTATGAAATACAAAATGGAACAACGATAAAGAATACCGTACCTACATACTTATAAAATATGAATCCAAAAGAATCTGAAGGTCAATAAAAAGTTATTTTTTCATATGCTTACGCCACTCGTGTTGTATCGTCGCATGGTGGTGATGTGGTTGTCACAACATGCATATAGAGGTTTTGAGTCTCGCATAGCGTAGATGTTTGGGGAGTTTTATGCTGATTATCATTTATCGTTGGAACAGCGAACAGACCCAGAGGAAAGGACGAGGACGCGTTTACTGAGGGATACTCACACGCTCTTCCTCGTTTCTTTCTTCCTATACATCTCGATCTTCCTGTTTTTTTTTTTTTTTCTTGCTTGACCATGCCCTTTTTCTCATTGAACCACTTCAAACCTACTTCTAACCACACCCGCGGTGCGTCTGGGATGGCTCAAGACCAGTTGGACTCGCCTATCAACGCTTGGATTTTCCGGCCTCTTTGTGCGATGGGTCATGGTCTTATCAACGCCTTGACTAGCAGCTGACCGTGCTAGGGCATGCTTCAAGAGCACCAAGCTGTCGCTTCTTCTGACATTATCGGCAACGATGACACTTACGACATGCTGGATGACAAGGACGAGATTGTGCAGCAACGCCAGAAGTACCTTTCCAGCTGCATTAAGCGTGGGATGTTCCATGGCCACGGACCTTTTAATCTGCCACCTTACTGCGTCCCTTCGCTCACGTCAAACTGCCTGACCGCCATTGAACGGGTCTTCCAAAGATTTGTTGCCCCGGTGCTGCCTACCACTCAAGCTGGCATATTCATGCATGGTGTCAGCCGTAGCTACACGTATTACTTTTACACCTCTACTGCTGCCAGACAAGCACACGAGATCAATCATGCTGCGCGTGGCCCTCTTCTCATCACAGCTGCTACTGCTGATACTACCACCCACATCAGCCATGCGCCGACCGTGTCTTTCTTTTGTGATCTGCCGTTGACCGTACGTTCCTATTCGTTCCGTCTCCTCTACAAGAGTATGATCCTATGCCATGTCGCTCGGCACCTGTCCCAATACCCTCCCCGTGCGCTGTGCCAAGATGAGGAGGAGGAGGTCAAGGATGATGAGTACAGCTGCTTCCCAGCCGCTGCCGCTGAAGCAATTCGCCAGGCTGTGGCCGACGATGATGACAAGTGGGTCCCGATCGACAAGCAAGAGATTGACGACGACTTCTTTGGCGCCCGGAAACGATGACGACGACTATGACCATGTCCAGGAAGATGAAGACTACGACCTGGTTCAAGAAAAGGAAGCGCAAGAATGGTTCCCTTCCGACATCCGCCACTACAAACAGGACGCCTACCATGATCAGCTGT
>JAMAMT010000192.1:0-33854 GCA_023630325.1 Syncephalastrum sp. PYS2702
ATCATCCATTAGCAGAGACTACTCAGTTTAGCCATTTTGACCAGGATGTCTGGTCTTCTACTAAAGCTACGTCTTGTGTGCTTTGACGTTGTCGAAGCCCGGTCACGTTCCATAGACGTCACCGCCCCCATCACCATTACCCGCCAATGACGGGTATTGGAACATGGTGCTGGGGCTGTTTGTGTTCCGAGATGGACCTCGATGTTCCCATGTGCAAGGCCCTCTTCCCCACCCCCCGGCTGCGCCAACCTGGCTCCAGGTGCAGGCCTTGTGCGATGGGGCTTGCATTATCTCTAGCGTATGTTGCCTTCTCTTGGGGAAGTCTCATATAGCTGTATGCATCAGGACTAATCTCCATGAACCCGTCCACATACTGGTTGCCGTTGCATTCATGAACGCTATGCTGTTGAGAGGTCGGATTATATCGCTGAAAATTCGCATACCATCATGGAAAGAATATATATGATTACATGTACTATACTCATTACACCGATCTTGGAACCGGTTCGCCTATTTCCGTATACCAGTAAACACAATAATACGCTCAAACAAACGGAAGTTCATGCCAAAGATTTCTGTATCTGCATCCTGGCGACTCACCAACAATACAGTATAAAAACCTACATAACAGATACGACGAATAAGAATATGGCTTGCCTCCTAAAATACCCAAAATCATACATGCGCTCCTACATGATCTAAGGGATCGAGGCTCAACCGGCCCAGCTGCATTTTCCCACAGAAAGTAACAAAAAAGGAGAAATGAACCATTTGAGGCATTCAAAGAAAGTATGTCGGCGACCACGTTGGTTTGTGTGACGTATCAGCCAAACGAAAATGGACCCCGTCCAGCAGCCAAGAAGCCCGGCCTGGTCTTGGCATAAATTTTTCCATTTAGCCAGAAGGAACAAAAAAAAAAAAATCACCGCCCATCTGTAGGCATACTCCTGCTGCCTCCACGGGTCACTGTTGGGTGACACGACAACACTAAGCAGAACACTGTAAATCAAAAATGAAGGATGCGGTGTGTTTTTGAATGCGACGAAAGTTAAAAGGGTGAAATAATAAAAAAATAAAACGGAATCTACAGGTATCCAAAACGTCTACCAGCAGCCAACATGGCCACGACGTAGAGCAGCATGCCCAGCACAATCCAGTAGAAATAGGCCAAATCCTCGTAGTCCTCGCCGGGCACGTGGACGTTCATGCCCCAAAGACCCGCCACCAGATTCAGGGGAACAACGACGGTAGCCAAAAATGTCAGACGGTTGATCATCTCATTGGTGGTGTTACCCGACTGAGACAACTCGATCGAAATCTGGCCAAGGTAGTTGCGGTGCGCACGGCCTAGCGTGATATCGTAGTGGTTTACGTTCTGCAACATGGAGATGATGTGATCCTGGATATCACCAAGATAGAGCGTGACTTCGTGCTGGACCTTACGAAGCTCCTTATACTCTGACTTGGTCTCACCCGAGTCTTCGCTGCTGCTCAGGAGAGCGTGAGACGGCTCTCGCGCCCGGTCCGAGTACCGTTTGATGAGACTGCGCACCACGTCGGCTTTGGGGCCCAAAAGCCGAAGCAATTGCATTACTGTCTTGCGGCAGCTACCAATGCGCCGGAGCATATCCGTCTGCTCAGAGCCGCTGAGGACGAGGACCAAGTCATCAATGGAATCGACCTCGAGCTCGGTATGCTGGATGAGCGGGGCAAAGCTATCGGTGATGTCGTCGATAAGAGCATAATTGATCCATTCCGGCGTGACATGGATAAAATCCTTCAGTTGGTGGATACGTCGGCGCACGTTGTGCGGATGCGGGACAGGCTGAAAATGAAACTAAAAAAAAAAGAAAGAAGGCAGACAGCGATATTAGAACCTTCTCCATTTCCCGCCACCCACTCATTTGTGCCCACCCCCCGATTTGCCGTAGATCAGATCTCCAGATACTTACAGTGAGGACACCCGTCTTTAAGATGACAATGTAAAAATTCACAGCTTCGAGATAATCGGTGCTGTGCATGTCATGATTGAAGCTGCGGAAGCTGATAAACATGTAGTTTTGAAATATCTCGCATTTCTCCCGCGACTCTTGGGCTTGAATGTCCTCGGTGGTCAGGGGATGGATCCGGAATATCTGTACACTGCATGAGCCACTGCGGATCCACATTCTGGTATAAACTGCTTACCTTACTGAGAGCCCGCAGCTCTTCGGTGGATGCAGCAAAGACATCGACCCACCAGTTACTCGTATTCTGAAGCAGATCCGCGACATGGGGACCGGTCGGTTTCTCTTCATCACCTCGGGGCGAGGGCGTGATAAGAAGATCACGAAGGGAAGCGCTCTTAACGGTCCCGTGCTCGGCAGAATAAAAGACGTAGCGGTCTACCGAAGTGCGTACGAGGGCAGGATCCTAGATACAGACCATTGAGTTATGGTTATTGCCATCGTATTGGAAGGAAGTATGGTAACGTACGCAGATCTTTTCGCCGTAAAGGCTCACACGACGGGTGGGCTTATGGTCAGTCCCCTCCAAAAGGTCATCGAGCCGCGCAGTGTACTGACGCTGCAGCTCGTGATCAGGCTCATCGTAGTGATCAGGTTGATTGTATATATAAGAGTTCAGCGTATCGGCTTGCACAGTTGCATTAGGGTCTATGGGAAGTGAGAGAGGGTGGAGGACGTCGGGCTGGTTCTCGCTGTGGGCAGTGGAGTGGTTTGTGTTGGAGTGAATGGAGGGCGGGTTGCTTGGGGTTGGAGCCGAAGGGGCTTGCTCCATTTGGAGGACGAAATCATCCGAGTTCGTGGGGGATGAGACACGTTTCGCGTGATCCGGAGAGTTGTCCATGGCGAAAGGGCTGCCAGTCCTCGAGTCTCGAGCATCAAGTGTGGAAAGAAAGCGCGCAAAATCAAGAAGCACAGACAAAATTCAATTTTATATTCCTTTTTTTTTTTTTTTTTTGTCCCTCCTCGTGCAGACATGTCTAAAACAGACATGCCCATCGCAGAGATCGCCGCCACTTCCTTTCTGGCTCTGCTTGCTGGCTTCTTCATTGGCAAGTCATTCACAACTACCGCCAACGCTGCCTCGTCTGCACCGGTATGTCTTTCTGCACTCTATCGCACTCTGACTCACACCGCTCGCCCTGCTCAGATTCAGGCCGCCCCCAAACAGGCCAACAACAACGACGAAGACGACTCTGATATTGATTCCGACATTGACACTGACCTTGTTGACAAGGTTGACGCAAAGCAGTATGACGATTTCAAAATGGTAAGTGGCACTACAGAAAAATGGGTGTCTTTTTCTTCTATTATTAACAACGCGTATGTTACTGTATGATTGCAGGTCCTGATTGTCCGCACCGATCTGGGTATGACAAAGGGCAAGGTTGCTGCTCAGGTAAGGAGAAAAAAAAATGGACGATACCCGATTACCCTAAATAACTGACCGATATTATATCTCATCTCACAGTGCGGCCATGCTACCCTGGCGTGTTACAAGGCCGCGAGAAAAGCAAACCAAGGCATTTTGCGCGCTTGGGAGTCTTCTGGTCAGCCCAAAATCGCTCTTAAATGCGACAGCGAGGACAAGATGTAAGTCGCCTCTGTCTCTCGTCTTTCTCTTTTGCTCACGCTTCACACACCCGCACGCAGGTTGGAGATGCAAGCGATTGCTCGTAGCCTAGGCCTGATTGCCCACAGTATCTGCGACGCCGGTCGCACCCAGATCGCGGCTGGTTCGCGGACAGTCCTTGGTATTGGTCCTGGTAAGTCAGTCACGGGTGACGTCCATATCTGTTGGGCTGAATGACATCTAGGTCCGGTCGAGCTCATTAACCAAGTAACGGGCCATCTGAAGCTGCTGTAAGCCGCAGCTTTCTGTAATCTGACGAGAATAGCCGCCCGCGCGCACGCGTAGACATAGAGAACCGAAATAGTTGATACATCATACTCACAAATTCATTGTGCATTATTCTGCATTGAAACATGAAAACTTGCATGTGAAAAGCTGTTACATTCTGGAGAACGACAAGAAGAGCCTGGCCCATGTGCCCATAGATAGGCTGTCGGTCACCTTGATCCTACCAACTTCACGAAATCACACACACTGTCGCGATGACTGTACTATAAACATAGAATGGCTCTAGTGGATCCCTGCTACGCTCCCCTGAGACGCTGAAACCTTATAGAATACGTATCTTTTGAATCTAGACCTCTTTGCGCCTGTGTGTGGTATATGAACAGAATATAATGCAGTGAAAGAGAAGAGGTTCAAAGGTCCACTTTTCCGTATTCTGATTATGAGCTGTGAAAGCTACCTGAGAAGTAGTAGATCAATGTAGTTCTACAAGTCAGCGTTTTCGATAAAGCAACTCACCCAAGCAATACATTCATGACTCACGTAGTCAGTCCTTCACGCATAAATCTCATGTCGTGTGAATTTCCCCATTTTTAGGAATGAACACACTTGTTCATATTCCCCGGGTTTGTGCTTGCCTAAAAAGGCTATCGTGCGAACCCACACCAGGCAATTTTTATAAAAGCAAAAGATGGCAATGGAGGTAAGAATCCACCTTCATATACATACGTTTGTCATGTTGGATAGCGTTGAAAAAGATGCGGTTGATAACCTTGAAAAAGGCTCCAATGGCTCGTCATCACCGACAGTATCTGGAGACAATATGGCTCCTCCAAGCGATAAGGAGTTGCGGCGGTTGCTATGGAAACTTGACATCCGCATCATCCCTTTTGTTTCCCTTTTGTACCTCTGTTCTTACCTGGACCGCGTCAATATCGGTATGAAAGCTTACTGTGTCACAGCAGACGACGATGTCGTGTTGCGCACCTTTTCGACAGAGTATATTTGCTGATATTGAAGTGTTAGGGAATGCCAAGGTTGCTGGACTGACGGAAGATATGGACATCACGGAAAACGAATACAACTGGTGTCTTTCAATTTTCTTTATCGGATACGTAAGCCATGTTCACTGAAAACGTACATACAGATCTTGTGCTTACGTATAAGAGTTAGATTATATTCGAAGTACCCTCCAACGTACTGCTCAAGAAGATCGGCCCGCGTATATGGATACCTGCAATTATGATTACTTGGGGTATTATTATGGCCTGCATGGCAGCCTGTAAGGACGGCAAAAGCCTACTGGCGTGTCGGTTCTTGCTCGGAATGGCTGAAGCGGGCCTCTACCCTGGGGTCCTGTTTTATCTCTCGGTCTGGTACACCCGCAAAGAGCAGGCGACGCGCATAGCTCTTTTTTATGGGAGCTCCACCCTGGCAGGGGTATGTATGCCTTTGATTGATAAAAGTAATTTGGAAAACTTAGACTCTTTATCAAACTTGTAGGCTTTCGGTGGCGTATTGGTATGATATGCGTATAATGAATCAGCGCATAGTTGCGTCGAGCGCTCACTCGTATAATAGGCGTACGGTATTATGCACATGGATGGACTACGCGGCTTGCATGGATGGCAATGGATATTCATCATTGAGGCGATACCCACTATCCTACTCGCGATCGCGACCTATTTTGTCCTTCCCGATTTCCCAGAGACCACAAGTTGTAAGCACCTTAGGGCTGCTGAGCCGTCAAGTTTCACTGATCATCTTCTAATATCTTTAAAGTTTTGAACGAACGGGAGCGCGCCATCATCGTCAGCCGTATCAAGGTGGATGTGGGTCCCGCCACCGAGCGCCATTTCTCATGGAGACAGTTCTGGGCTTCCTTTAAAGACTGGAAAACGTATGTGTATGCCATCATGTCTCTGTGTGCATGTACGCCCATGTACTCGCTCAGCATGTTTATGCCCAGTATCATCAAAGGCATGGGCTTCACTGACCTCAAGGCGCAAGCCATGTCTGCCCCGCCTTATGCCGTCGCTTGCCTCGTCACCGTTGGGGTTTCCATCAGCGCCGACCGGCGCGGAGAGCGCGCCTTCCATGTCGCCCTTCCTGCTCTTCTCGCTGTATTGGGCTATATACTTCTGGTCACCTTGAAAGATCGAGGTCCGGCCGCCCTATACGTTTCGGCTATCATTGCCGTCACAGGTGCTTTTGCCGAGTCCCCTCCCAAGACATCGTGGTTCAGCAACAACTTTGGTGGTCACACTAAGCGTGCCGTATCTTTAGCCATTATCATTGCTATCGGCAACGTGGGCGGCGCGCTGGGAGGACAGGTGTACCGGGCTCAAGATGCGCCACACTATGTCCGCGGTCACGAGATAAACCTCGGCCTCATGGCTGCTCTGGCAGCCATATCTCTTGGAATGAAGTATGTGTTGTATCGTATCAATACGTACCGTGCACAACTATCTCCTGAGGAATACCGCATTGCTTGCGAAGGTGAAGAACTTTGCGATAAAGTAAGTGGATGTGATGGACTTCTCGCATATGTGTTAATTTTATTCTATCCTCCATATCCAATTTTTTTTGTGCAGCATCCAGATTTTAAGTATATTTTATAAAGAATAGCAGCATACGCAAGGAGATAGATACACTATGACAACACAGACAGAAAAAAATAAAAAAAGGTCACACATGCCACTGGAGAAAGAGTCATCTCAACCTTTTCACAGAGAGTGACAGCTGATTTACATAGGATATGCACTAAATTCATCACTGTTCGGTGTCTTGTTCAGGTCACCGGACATGGTAGGCGGACACGTACATAAATTCCCTTCTACAAAGATCTATTCACCCAAGGAGCCAGTAGACATATCAAGCAAAATCTCACTTGATATGCTTTCATGGAAGAAAGAAAACGTAACTATTATATGTAGTTCAGAGATCATACCTACTAACATTTAACTACAGGCAGTCAATCATTGTCGTCAGGCCGATCTTAGTATTAACTTCAGCAAATACGGCGTGATAATGATATATGAGAGGTTTTGAACAAAAGCTATTATGGTGCCTGGCGGCAGCGTTGCAAGGTCAGTTTATACTAAAAAACGAATAGTACTGAAATAAGCTGCCGAAAGCTGACCGCATGCCTCGCTCTTCTTTCCTTGCGATACTCTTGTCTTTCTGCTGCTATCATGTGCAGCAGACTCCAGGAGACGATCTTGCTCGCGGATAACACTTAGCTATATTTTATTTACAGTGCCGTACATACTGGAAAAGGAAAAATTCTTCATACATAGTACCTACTATAGTATATCATGATAGTCGCAGTCTGTACTGGAATTATCAGGTTCAAGATCTTTTTAAGACTTAGGTACTCTCAAAGCATCAAATCTCTGAGCTGCTTGGGATGTTTGATTGGATGTGGAAGATGCGGAAGATGCGGATAATAAATCACTAGCCAAGTTCTTCTTTTCCATGTACAGGAAACAGTATTGCTGCTACAGTTTGCCATAACTGTTGTTGCTTGTAAATTGAGAGCGACATATCCGGGGGTGAATGGCAAGCAATCGAAAAGAGAGCGAACAGAAACGCTATAAGCACATAGGCCGGTTTAAGATGGAATTGTGCGCTGAGCATATTAGCGAGTTCCGTATCCAGCTGTAGAATATGGGATGATCTAAAACATGTCTCAAAATTTGAGACTTGCTGGTGCTACTATCATGGTATCGTACTGCTTTATGGTGCATCATGAAGTTGCATAGTGATATTGCACAAATGTCCCTTCATTGTTGGTATCGAGCGAAATGTCTCTGCGGACCATATGTTGTGCAATCGCTTCGTTTGTGGTCAAGACGTATGTGTCTGCACTTTTAAGGTCCTTGTACTGTGGTTGTTGTTGATATGCAGTACCACTGATACAGGATCGAGTAAGTTCGCGTTGCTGACTACCGTATCCGCCGAGAATACTATGATCGTCATAAATGAGTGATCGCACCTATATCTACTCCTTTTCGTCTCTCACTTCCCCTTGACGAACAGCCTTGACCAGCGAATGATAATGCACATGTCAAAAACACGCTTGCACCCATCGGCATATGTGAGCACCTTATGTTTTAGGCGCCGCCTTTTGGCTCTACTTGGTGCAGCAACAAATTAAACCTTTGCTTCCAACGGCAACTGCAACCCTCCTACATGGATTAATAGTTTCCTTATCGTCAAGGAGATGTGCCCGACACTTTATTGCTGCGGGGATACTCTTTGCTAAAATTGCACCATGTACGCTTTCATGCTAAGTCTAAATCGATCAAGCGGCTGGATCACCGCAAGGCTACACACTGGCATGATACTCGCTTAAGTGGACTATCTGTATATGGCATTACAAGGAAAGTAAAGACGTTTTTATGTACTGTAAATAACTTTTGTCATAGAGTGAAACAAATTAGGGTAGAACAGTGTCAAAGTCATGAAGCTGCTTTGCATCTCCACTTTAACTTTACATGCGCACAGACCTTCCCTCTGTCACTGTACCTCTCGAACCTTTTCCCATCTGTTCTAATCACCCTCGCTGTCATGGTCCTCCTCCCAAAGACATACTGGGTGCTGCGCCTTTTCTGCACGTGAGCATGAGAAAAACGTTTTGATGTAGCAACACATCATTGGCTGCAGGCTTTCTTTTTTCACTGTCAGACCCCTGTCATCCAGGTTCAATAAAAACGATCATTTTTCCCATTGCACTTTCATTGTACTTCTCCCCCTTATATAGTCTTTCATACCCATCAATCCCTCGAAGTTATACAGGTAAACCGCTGAAGGAGCATCCCGGGATTGCAGGCCCAGGCCCGAAGGAGCGCCGTGGAGTGAGTTCGTTCCTGCTTAACAGGTCCTTCCCAACACGGAAAACAACAAGGGAAGCGAAGGGAAACGTGAGTGTCCATCTCCACGCGATGTTTCCTGGGCAACGGACTACCATGGTGGTAATCACTGTGGTAGGACGGCAAAGAGACACTCTTTCTGGTAAGTATCATGTTAGTATTTAGTAGAGGCGGGCCATGGGAAGAACTAGCAGTAGAGCGCGAGTTTTATTTGAATTCAATAAAAGTACATTACAGTTTCAAATTCTTTTCATTTTATGATGACATGTGGTTGCTTTGATCCTGCCACTGATGCAGTCTGGGACACTCTTGATGTGCTTTGTTACAAGCTATGTTGTCTATATGCTCTCTTCCAAGCATTTACTATACGCTTGGTAAAGGTTCCTGGGTCAGGTTGTGTGCCTTCTGTACTTGCTGTTTCAGTTGACCCTGAAAGGTTCCTCAATGGGATGGGACTATGGCAACTATGCAGGTCAGCTCTTTTGACGAGCCATGATCTTTGAGCTATTCTTCGGCACATTGATTCGGCATTTTGGTACTACTACTCCCATAAGGAAGAGGTTGAGGCAGCTAGTATAGTAACGAGCCCATGGTCCATCATTGGTCTGCTCGACAAAATACACGACAGTGCTCCTCTTTTTGCGGCGTTCTTCCTCAAAGATGCCAAGTTCCAGTCGTAGTTGATACCGCTCATACCATCAGCGACGTCCTTTCGCCTTAGATGCCTAGGTTCGCCTCGTAGTTGGACGGGCAGACTCCCATTTAGCCTGGTTGCTTAAACCGTTTTCAACGTTTGCTTCGTTTGGCCCGCAAAGCTTTCTTCAGTCCTCAAACGACTGCTTCTTCTCGGCAGCTCGATAGTGAATGCGGCTGTACATGTCAAGATTAAGTTGTGGGTGATCCCGCGCAATGGCGTACGATGACGCTCGTCCTGTCGTGGACAGGAATGGGTGCCGTCTGGGCAGGTAGTGGCTCTTCGGGCAAAAGCGCATCAAGGGCTGCTGCGGATGGGACTTCGAGGATGAGGCGGCACGGATCGTTTGGATCGAGTTGCTCTATGAAGATTGGGGCTAATCAAAGGCTTCTTCAGCGGACGAAACGCTCGTAGGTATATCGGGCAACGGAGGATATGGTGTGCCGTACGCGGTGACACCAAATGTGCTAGACATGTCAAACGCGACAGGTGAGGTCCCTTGTGAATTAAAGTAGTTATCCTGAGTAGGAGCCATTGGGATCGATAAAGTGCTGTGTGGCAATATCTGTAAATTCTTCCACGATGAAGACTGTTACCTTCCGACAATGGAAAGGTACTTAGACGGAGGGAGAAGCGCAAATATTGGTTGTTTAACAGCTGATGGCGTGGCTTCCTCAAGGACAAACTAGGCCCAGATAATGAACCAAACTGGTCTTTTGAGAGGTAGGCGAAAAGGAAGTGTCCCATGTCACCGGGATGTACGATACAAATGCATAGTGTGTTAAATAAACCAAGAGCCGCATTTATGTAGACATAATAGATCGTACATCAACACGGTTGTCTCTAAATGGGTACCAAAGTTTTCTAGAGTGCTATTGGTCTATAGGTCTACATATACTGTATCTGGAAATGTCTGAAATCAGGTTCCTGTTTGGACTGATCCCACCGACAATATTGACACCAAAGGCTAGATGTCATGAAAATGTAAATCAAAGCTTGTTAGTCCGTTTCCCTAAATCATGAGAGATATCATTCAGTTCTGCGACAATATTTTGAGCGGTGGCGGTTGTCAGTGGGGTCCACTTGTGAAACACAGGGGTACCACAGTGCAGCGGCATTTCTGGCGCACGGAAGTGGGACGCGTGACCAGGCACGCATTGGCAATGGTCAAAAAAAGAGTCTACACCGGGGCGATGTGATTTGATTACAAAGCGATTGTATACAAACAGATGCGTAGAAAGCAGTAGTAGTGGTACAGAGATGGCTCAGGTGGGGTCTGTCCTGTGTGTGCGTTCATAACGGCTTGGCAAAAGTTTGGAAAGCTTTCTGTCCTAAACAGGTTAGGCCGTTTTCCAACATGTCATGTTTCCCTTATCCTCTTCCCGTCCGACCCCAACCCCATCCATATCCTCTATTTTTAATCTTTTTTTTTTTTACTGCAACTTTTTCTTTTCCATCTTTCTCTTTCTTTACTATGTCGGATCATGATCAGGCACCTCGTACTGCGACAACTAAAAAAGAATGGCCCAAAGACGCTTCTCAGCAGCCGGAACCGCCCAATATCGTTTTCCGCATCCTCCAGCTTACGGTACAATGCCATCCTCCGTTTACAATAGACGCGTATCAACGAGATAATATTAACAAATAGTATGTAGTGGACACGGGTGACGGAGACTCGTGAATCGCGGATATACGCAGCGACGATTCTCGTTTCGACCATTGTTGGCATTGTCCTGGAAGCGTTCATTGCAGTTGCTCACACCGACGCACTCGGCGACGTCCGGCATTCTGAAGCCACCTCCGGAGAAGTGGTATCGCCCAACTCTGCCCTGAGTCATGTCGACGCAAACAGCTACGGTTACGTTCTTCTCAGTCTTCAACGCCTCAAGGATGAGAATGTCTTTTTTGTTCTCTTCCACGTCTTTCAGCTCTATCTCGGTTTTGATGCCGTAAGTCTTTCATTTTAATTTATCCCTGGTTCTTTTTTTTTTTTTTTCGTTATTGAAGCCGATCCATGGAACAGATTGTACGGCAAAGTATGATTCAGCTGACGGCGCATGCATCCAACGAGTTCATCTGCATGGTGTTGGCTTTGGTGCAGATGGGAGAAACATTAAAGTGGTAAGTTGAGTTTGATCCGACCTGGTTGAAGAGGAAGGAAAAAAAAAAAAAGAGTAGAAAAATCCAGGAATAGTAACAATCTCAATCCCCGCTCTCTTTTATTATCCAGGAACTCGATTGTCTCGACAGTGGATGACAAGACAGGCGAGCATACCAATCACTCTCAATTCTATACCGCACTTCGTTATGAGATTGGCATGGCCGCTACCATGGCGTTTTTGACCTGTGTTTTCGCCTACTTGTGTACAAAACTCCTGCGCCAGGTAAATATGCAGGGTGGCCTTCGTGCATCCCGTCGGCGTCCAGCCCACGCGTGCTTCCGCTCCAGGTCTCCGATTTTAACATCATTCTTCTATTTCTGGTAGATCGGATGGAATGTCTATCGTCGACTCGGCGCAGACCCCAAACTTCAAGGTAAGTCAATAGCCATGTCGGATGAACTGGCGATGGCTATAGTGTGAAAGTGTGTGTGCTACGCATCAGTATATGCTGACGCAACTTTCCCGCTTCTTTAGCTCGTTTTCGGCTATGCCAGATTTTCCTGCTAAGCCTAAAACTTGATGGCTTCTTCCAGCTCGTTTTTTCGATCTTTTGGTTTGTGGTTATGACGCAAGAGGGTTACCAGTACGGCACGCGTGCAGCTGTCGCTTGGTACATCCTTCATCTTTGTTTGACCCTGGTGCAGTTCGCGGCTCCATTCCTGGCGCGTTACGGTCTCAGCACAGAGCAGCCGCGCTACATGATTGCTTTCCTCATCATTCACTTCCTTATCATTGTTGACTTTATTATCATATTGCAGCAAAGCTCTTCTATCTGGGTCTTTTGGGTCTTGGCCGGTAAGCGATAGACAGTGTGTATACCAATAATCTCACTTCTGTTCTTTTGTTTTTTTCTTTTTTTTTTTTTTTTTGCATTTCAGTGTGTCTGGCCATTGTGCTATCGATCGTGAGTATATACCATATCATGTCAACATGCATCGCAGGCAGGATAAAGCTCACGCTGGATATTCTTTTAGTGGACTATTGTCGTCACTATTCTAGTGACACGAAACTTTGGAAAAGGGTTGAAACCTTACCGTAAGTTGAGGATCATCGTGTTTCTGTGTCCACTCACTGATCTATGATCCTTTGTTCAGTACAACGCTTGTTCGACAGAAACTACCGATACAAGCTCGACCCGGGTGCCAATCCAACCTTTTCCGAGCATGGAAACCGTCAAAGCTCATGGCTGATTGACGAAGATATCGAGGAGGAGGGAGACATGGGGGCACCGCAGCCCGCGCAGCCACATCACCAACAACAATCGTCGCTCGTACAAAATTAAACGACCAGCCCGGCTTGATGAAAAAGACATTCTGTAATTAGACACACATCCTTCCTTTTTATTTTTTCTCTGCATACCATAGTATATTTCTACACTATTACGCTTACTATTTTGTAACTATATTCACCCTATGAAAAGTCGGTGGACCGCCAAATAACTAAACATTAATTATATCAGCTGACATCAAGCAGCATAAAATGATAGAGATATCTAGAGCCTGTGAAATAGGAGCCTGGGTCTAAATTGCGTAAGACTATGGTGACCGCCAAGGCTATCAACCCTTACACTGCTGTGTTATTTTCGATACCTTAGCACGCTGAAGCTGCTTTTGGACAGAAAGGTACAGCGACGATTCTGTGAATGAGTGCATACGCTTCATACATATATGCTAAAGACCGAAGTTCCGTGCCAAAAGGGCGCCAAGAGGCTTTTTCTTTGTTCAGAAACCAGTGGATCATCGTCGAAATATACGCTTCTGCCTCTAAAGTTGCCGACTCTATAATGGGTACTAGCATTACCGACTGCTTGCATAAGACATCCATGGTGAAGAGAAGCCACTGGTTTTGAGTCGTGAATATCTGGATACTTTGAGGCTGCTTTGTGAATTCGAGTTGCTGCATGAAAAATCGCCAGTTGGCTGAGCGGTCACAGACCCGAAAGAGCAAAAAAGAGAATTTGCATACTGTCTTTTCTTTTTTTGTCTTGCTGTCAACCATGGAAAAGGCGTCAAAGACACAAAAAGCAGGTGCGGCCCTCCCGCATCGTGTGGATCGTGTCGAAGAGCACCTGAATCTCCTCCTGTCACAGCCTCTTTCCGATGTTTACAGCAAATTACCTCTCAACAAAAAGGCTCAATTCCAAGTCCTCATGGCCTTCTCTCTCAACACCCTCTTTCAAAGTGAGTCTCGGAAAACAGACAACATACAGTTGATTCATACTTTGATTAGCCTACATGAAGACACAAGGCAGCGTTCCGAACAATCACCTGAGCATGGGCCAACTTGTAAGATAATTCAAGAAAAGAACAAAAAAAAAAAAAAAAGCGTCAGACTCACGCCGAGTCAATAGGAACGTGTCCAAAAATACATTGGCAAGATCAAGCACGCTGAGGGAAGGGCTACTAAGCGTAAGTGTCAACCCTTCACATGAGCTTTCGATGACTCACATGGTGTGGAGTAGCTTCGATGCAAGTCAATAAGGATGCAGCGGGTCGATTTATCAGAGCTGCTATTGCAGATGACCAAACGGACGAAAAAAGCAACCAGGCTTCATCTCAAGGAAAGCGATGTACGTCTTGAACATTCCACATTGTCGTTTTGATATTCATACTAGTATCACTAGCCCATCCTGGCTCTTCTCATGATCGTGACGACCGCAAACGCTCCCGTAAAGGTACGTATTCTTCGATCGTTCTTGTGGATCGGATGGAAATGCAAACTCATGGGGACACATAGATGAAGAAGAACGCAAAGACGCCCCTCGGAAACCAAAACGTGAGCGCATGGACCCTTTCAAATGTAAGAACACATGTTACGATCTAGGCCGGATAGCTCACATGTTGACATACTGTAGCCTAATTTGCCCATGTACCTTCAAAAGCATATGCCCCGCCATTCATTCGACAATAAAAAAAAAGCCTATATGACACATAGCGAGCACATTAGAATGTTCGTAAGATGCACGTATTTTAAGAGTATCTGTATGTTTTCATAAAGATTCCCATCACGTTACCTAAATTAGAAACAGTGAAAACATGCCTTTTGATCCCGCTTCTTTCCTTTACTTTTCTCTTTCGTGCTCATTATGCCGCCGGTTTTTGGAGGTGCTCCCAAATGTCGACGATGTGACAAATGTAAGCAACAAAAACGGTAAAGACTGCTGCTGCCACGTTTCCCTCTGTCTGACCCGAGAATGTTTTCATTTTACCGAAGCGGTCTACATGGCCGAACAGGTGGGACAAACAATCGTACAAAAGGGTACAAGACTCATGTAACAGGAAGGTCATTGGTCCTGGAGGCGCATACCATCGCAGCTGTCTGACCTGCAAGGCAAGTAGGCATGTAGTGCATTCACTGTATGTCACTCTTATGCTTTATTTGTAGGAGTGTAATAAGCGTCTGGATTCGACAACACTCACTGAACGCGACAACGAAGCGTACTGCAAGGTGTGCTACAATCGCAAGTGGGGTCCCAAAGGTTATGGTTTTGGTAAGGCGAATTAGCCGTGCGGTGATCTAGTGCGTTTAGCATCTTATCATGATTGTAGCATCCGGGGCAGCTTTCTTGAGCACGGACGACAAGATGCCCAAGCAGGTTCTGGAAGAGCAGCAGCAACAGCAGCAACAGTTCACATTGCCTCCACCACAACCGCCCAGACCCAATGTGGGTCAAGCACAAGAACAAAAGCAACGCCAAGAATATAGCCCTTCTCCTGCGTCTACACCTGCTCCGAGACTGCCGGCTAGACCTTCTGGCACCAGCCCTTCTCCTACGCCCCCTCCTCCACAGAGCACCACTACCGAGGCACCTTCCACTCCTCCCATGACCTCGTTCTGGTCTTCTGGTGCTTCGTCCTCTGCATCCAACAAACCAGCCATACCACCCAAACCTATCTTGGGTGGCACCAAACCAGCCTACCTCAACACGAGCTACACGCCAAGGAAGATCAATATGCATGTCCAGAACGATACCTGCACCAAATGTGGCAAGGCCGTCTACGCGGCTGAATTGGCTCTGGGCGCTGGTAACAAGTATCACAAGTTCTGCCTCAAGTGCAATGACTGCGGCAAATTACTCAACTCGACCAACATGGTCGATAAAGACTTTGACTTGTACTGCCGTGGTTGCTATTCAAAGGCGTTCGGTCCCAAAGTAAGTCCTATTTTGGGTAGTCGCCATGAAAGCGGCGACTGATATATAACATCTACGTACGTTTCTGATGATAGGGTTATGGCTACGGTAACCTTCTGACCCCCGAGGGCGCCACCCGATAAGTTCAAGACAAGGATGAGGAAGAGAGAATAGGAGAGATTTGGTCCCAATGGTCGACGCGATAGCCTACACGACCCTGCGGCTGGGATGGGTGGTTCGATGGTTCTTGGAGAGAGAGGCCGTATGAGTCGTGTAGGGTGTGGAGCAGCTTTTTGTTGTCCCCAATGACGATGGGAATGCGTGCACCCACTAGAATAAAAACACACCCTGTCTATAAGCCTATCCTACTTGCTTCTAACCATCTTACCGAGAGGAAGAAGGTCGCCCATCGAATCGCCGACAAAGAGATAGTCTCCACCAGGGACATGCTTACGGATGACAGCCTGCTTATCTTCCGTGACGAGCACAGCAGGCTCAATCTCACCTGTCGCGTAATCACCCTCATAGATCAGGTCGTTGCAGTAAACTTCTCGCACAGGTAGCGTGTCCAGCACGCCACGAATCCAGTCGGTCGACCAGTTGACCGACACCACGTCAAAGGGCCGTTCCTGCAGCGCCTCCTTGACACCCGCCCGTAGCAGACGTGAACTCTGTAAGCGTCCGTACTCGCGGATCTGTGCCCGCGTCAGACCCTTAAAGACGCCATGCTGGTGAATGCGCGCGAGAGAGCGCGCCTCTGCTTCTCGCTGTTCCATCTTGCCATAGTCATCCATGTACGTGTCCACAAAAAAGGACCATGGTTTCGTACAGTGCTTTCCGGTGTCGAGTCCAAACTGACCAAGAATAGGCGTTGTTTCGGTGTTGGTCAGCGTGAGATCAAAGTCAACCAGAAGACGGGTCATGGAGCGATGCCAAAGAGCTTGAACTCGTGTAACCATAGGGACTCGCACTCACCCAGTTCCACACGACCGTTAAGCATATGTAGTGCGCGTTATATGACTGCCTTTTTTTCCTGCGACGCGTCATAGAATAGACGCATGAAATCACGGAGAGGTTTCCTTTGAACACCGCCCCGATCCCTGCTTAGTTCTTCACTCAAACATGAGCTTTTATTACTGGAAGGTCCATGCCTTGCAGTGAGTGCGGAGGACATTCTCACCTTGGTCACAACGACTCTTTCTGTCCATTCCACCCACGCAACCAGTCTTTTCTCCCTGGCCTGCTCTTCCCAAACCAAAACCAACCGCCAGCCGAAGGTAGAACGCCAGCTGGCAGGGCTACAGGACTACATAGTTCATTCAGCTCATTGCAGGCAGGACAAAGGCGGCATCACCGCGCATCCCACACTACGTGCGTCAAGAGACGCCTTTTTGGCATGCAAGAGGTTGGTTAAAAGATAACCTTACTGTCGTCACTCGTTTGTCTCACTCCACGATGTAAGAACGGTCATGCACCACCACCCATAAAATCGATAAAAGAGCTTTCAATCTGTCCGTTCTTCTTATGTCCGGACCTGGTGAGTTCCCCCGTTTTGAGGCAAATGAATCCGCAGGCCCCACTACTGTCGATGGCCTGCCTATGGGAGCGCTCTGATCTCACCCCAGTCACTGGAACCAGCGCAAGTGTTGGATGCAGGCTCTTGGATTGATCTCACGATTTATGGTAAATGCCAACTGACACATGCACGCATAATACAGCAATAGACAGTATGAGAGTGAATCGGTTGCCTAACGCTAACATCTCCCACAAGGTGGAATATTTGCTATCCTTCGCTGCAAGAATACAACACTTTCAGTGGCAGACATCAGCAGTGAAGTTCGAAACGATTTGACACGTCTAGTTGAGCATTGCCCACAATTTGCTAAACATGTGGGGGTTGAAGTCAACTCTACAGCAGCGAGAGTGCTGTGTCGGTCAATAAGATCGCAGATCACGGGGAATCACACGACAGGGCCACAGGCCACAGGGCCACTGTCAATCAACTGGAGAAAACCACGTATCGCAACTGCAGGTTGTGCAGTTCTTGAATACATGTTTTCTACCTTATGATCCGGGTAACGACCGACTTTATGAAGAGAAAAGTGTTACGAATGGCGGCATATTTTCAACATTATTGCAACACACAGAAATATTCAACGACAAGAGTGGCACGTCTTTCGGAAACTGGTGTTCATCAAAGAAAGTTGACTTTTCGATGTGCAAGCCCAAAAGGAAAAGTTATACCCATAATTCAATGATCTCTGTTCGGTCGCTATACATTCTAAAGGAAGAATATTTTAGTAAGACGGGATGGGTATGTGTTCCAAGAATACAAATGCAACGGATTAATTTTTTTTTGAAATTTTAGCCGAAATCGTGAATACATCCCTTTCAGTTACAGGCATCAGCAGTAAAGTTCGGAACGATTTGACACGTCTAGTCGAGCCTCGCCCACAATTTACTGAACATGTTGGATTAATGAAGTCGACTCTGGAGGTAAGGGCGCCGTTCAGATGACTATCATTACTCTCTACCGTAGGCGAAGGGGTTCACTCACACCTGGAACGTAGGCGAAGGTTCACGACTGGACGAAGCGGAGCGTGTCATAAGCCAGTAACCGTTAATATTTCTGGTATTACCCCAGCGAGAATGCTGTGTCTACAAACAAAATCGCGGACCAATGGCATCCACGTGGCAACGTCACGGTCAACCAACTTGGAAATCAAAATACACCGAGTGCATCAGTGAAGCGCAAATCCACTGATATTTCCAAATTGGTAAATGGTGTATCACTCTACGGAGAGTGTATTTATCGTTTATTATGTTAGGATGCAGTTACAATGGAAAAGGGCAAGAAGAAATACTGCTTTACACTGCAGATGAAGCCGTCCACATCGATACAAAAGCGCCGCATCGCAAAAGACGATTTCCACAAGCTGAATCCTTTGTATGCCATAAAAATCACCAACGGAAACTTGTCCGATACACCAGAAGATATCCTTGAAGCATACGAAAGGAACAAAGACGATAAAAGGCTCGTTGACCTGATCCGGCTGGTGCTGATAACTTTTGGGCATCAGCAGTGAAACCAGAGTACGCACCATAGCACATCGCATCCGAATCTCATGGTGTTAGTACTCTGTAAAAAAGCTGTGTGATATCTCCGGCTCCTAGTTGGTAGACCAAGCTTGGGAGTCGTGCAATATCATGTGACGTCCTAGCATAGCATCGGACTCGCTTATTACACGAGAAGTCTGCTACGGATTTTCACCCATCCTCCGTCCTATTTTCTGCTTCTCGTTCACTCTATAAAACATGCAGTAACTACAGTAGATTAGTTGCCAAAAGAATTTTTGTCGTTCGTAATAAAAAGGGAAGACTTTGAAACCGAATATACAGACCTCACATTCAGTTCTGCACAACTGTCATCACGTTGATGATACCTTGCCAAAAACGCATAGAGTTCCATAGAACACACGGTTTATTGTCGGTGCTCATTGCTACCATCTTCCTCAGTATTGTTTTCAGCGGCAGAAATACCAAACAGGTGTTGCAATGTCTGGAGATACATTTGGTGACGTCTGTCCTCGGCTTCCCTCATCTGCTCAAAACGTCTATCCTCAGCTTCACGCATTTGCTTGAAGCGTCTGTCCTCAATTTCTCGCATATGCTGAAATGTATCGTTTATAGTGGCGAACAAGAGCTCAATTTGCTGCTTATTGTTCTTCCTGGGCAGCGGCTCCTGAGGCCCCATTGTTCGACGTCGCCGTGCAGGTCGTTCACTAACAAGGCAGTCGTCCTCGTCCTCGTCCTCGTCCTCGTCGCTGTAGTTGCTGCCGTCCACGTCCTCGGCCTCAACCTTTCTCACTCTGGTGGGATTTCTGGTGGAATCCAATGTGGACGGTGGATCGTTGACAAGACCGCTCCCGAGGAACGCGTCGATCGCATCATAGAAAATCCAACGGTCTTGCCCTGAGGGGCCGTCCTCGCCATCCTCTCGTACTGCGGCCCTAATTGTCTGATACTTATCTCGGAGTTCTGACCACTTCCTTTGCATGAATTGCTTGCTGCGGCCTATGGGATCGTGCCTCGTGTACTCTTCAAAGATCTCATCCCAAATCGGGCCCTTGGCCCAGGTTGTACTCGCGCGCAGGATCCTCTGATGTCGTGATGCAATGGCATTAATGAGCACGTAAATCTCGTCTACACGCCAAGGTCTTTTTTGCGACAGTAGTCGATGATAGGTGGGTCGGGGACGCGGTGTCAAGAGCTCTTCCTTATTCGTTTCATCCATTGAGTGTGTTGCTGCTGCTTGTTCTTGAGGCACATGCAATGACGGTGGTCCTGAGGGTTCCATAATGCATATTGGAAGTTTCTTATTGCTGCCCAGCATGGTTGAATAAGATTTAAGGAAGGTCAAGTAGTTGTTCGTAAAGATAAAGAATGGGTTTCATGCAGGCACTGGTTGAAGTGCATAATAGAAAAGGGAAATGTTCACATTGCGGTGTTTCCGTGCCGTGTTAAATCTAAATCCCAAATCGTGGTTTCTTTTTTTCAGCAGGACTGAGTTTATTCTGATGAAGGAGAGGCACTCAGACTATGACAAATAAACTGAGGGGAATGAAATACAAGAAGGCAGAATACAAAGATATACCTCGTAATAGGTAACGTAAAGGGTTGGGGAGCGAATTTGATCGTCTATCCTTAGCCAACTGTTGTAACGTATGCTCGGCTACAATAGTGTCCTCCAGGCGGCAAGTGCCTTGATGAACAGATATGAATCGGAAAGAAACGCCATCCAAAACGAACAGCCAGTGGCCGCGCCAAATGGCAAGCAGATACAGGCTATAAAGTAGAAGCCCGGGATCCTAGAGGTTTGAGGAAGAGGGATATTGAATGCCCAAAGGGCTTTGGACGATAGTCCCCTGTTAAGGCAGGACGCCAACATAGTGAAACCATAGCGAGTTTGGCTGGACATATGGAGCAAATGCTCAGGAGAGTTGACAGCGGAGTGCCAGGGCCGGCATAAACGGAGATTTGTCCGGGAAAATGACATGGAATGTCTCAGAACAGGATATGCAACGGTGTAAAGGTCGGTATCACGTGGGTGGTAGAGCGGGTGTCGAAAAGGCGCGATAGGTGCGTCGCGTGAGGTGGTGAATCTGTTTGTTTTCTGCAAGTAAGGAAACAGCTATGGGAGTATATCCGATGTGATCCATGTGGGAAGCAGAGACATCAGGGACCGGAAAGCAGCAAAGTGCCAAGAGAGAGGAGACCCGAATCATATTGCTACGATGGGCTCGGTCCCACTACGGAGGCATCGACGTAGCCGAGATCTACTGGAGTCCCGAGTGTACGCGTCTGAGACATGCAAGGTTCGCAAACCAAGCTTGGAAGTCGCGCAATATCATGTGATGTCTCAGCGTACCGTTGGGCTCAGTTATTACACAAGAAGTCTGCTACGGTCTTTCATCCATTCTCCCTCCTCCTTTCTGCTTCTCGTTCGCTCTATAAAAAATGTAGTAACTACAGTAGATTAGTTGTCAGAAGAATTTTTTGTCGTTACGTAATGAAAAGGGAGGTCTATAAAGCCCGATATGCAGACCTCACACTCAGTTGCCAAAAACGCATAATTTTGCATAGAAGACACGGTTTATTGTCGTAGCTCAGTGGTATCATCTTCCTCAGTATTGTTTTCAGCGGCAGAAATACCAAACAGGTGTTTCAATGTCTGGAGATACATTTGGTGACGTCTGTCCTCGACTTCCCGCATCTGCTCAAGACGTGTATTTTCAACTTCCCGCAGCTGTTGAAAACGTCTATCCTCAGCTTCACGCATTTGCTTGAAGCGTCTGTCCTCAATTTCTCGCATATGCTGGAATGTATCGTTTATAGTGGCGAACAAGAGCTCAATTTGCTGTTTGGTGTTCTTGTTTTTGACGGGCGGCTCCTGAGGCCCCGTTGTTCGACGTCGCCGCGCAGGTCGTTCACTAACAAGGCGATCGTTGTGGATGTGGTTGTGGTTGTGGTTGTCGTCCTCCTCGACCTCCTCCTCCTCCCTGTCGTCGTTCTCGTCGCGGTTGTCCCCGTCCTCGACCTCGTCATCTCTCACTCTAGTGACATTTGTGGTGGAAGCCAGTGTGGACGGTGGATCGTCGACAAGATCGCTCCCGAGGAACGCATCCATCGCATCATAGAAAACCCAACGGTCTTGCCCTGAGGGACCGTCTTCGCCACCCTCTCGTACTGCGGTTCTAATTTGCTGATACTGATTCTTGAGTTGCTTCCATTTGTATTTTATGGTACCCCTGTAGCGGCCTGCGGGTTCGTGCCTTGTCAACTCTTCGATGACCTCATCCCAAATCCGGTTCCTGGCGTGATTTGTAGTCGTGTGTAGGAACCTCTGATGTCGTGTTCCAACGGCATTAATGAGCACACAAAGCTCGTCTACACGCCATCGTCTGTATTGCGTTTCCCGATAACATTGCGCTGGCCGATAACGGAACGTAGGTCGAAGACATGTCGTCCAGAGCTCCTCCTCCTCATTCGTTTCATCGATTGACTGTGCTGCTGCTGCTTGTCCTTTAGGCACAGGCGATGACGGGGGGCCTGAGGGTTTCCTAACGTATACTGAAAGTTTTCTGTTGCTGCGCCGCATGACTGGATAATATTTAAGGATGGTCAACTAGTTGTACGTTAAGATAGAAAATGAGTTCCATGCAGGCACCTGTCGAAGTGTGTGTACGAAAAAGGAAGTGCTCTCGGTGGGGTGTTAATGTTTGAATCCCAATGATGGTTTCTCTGCTCAGTGCCAGAAGCTGGGTCGCCTCTCCTCCACCAAATTTAGAAGTATGCGAGGCAATGGTAAACACCCGCTACAGGAAGACTGATGGCTGCAGGAAGACTGATGGCCACGGAAACCAGTGCAAACCGCCTGAATTAACACAAACGATTTCCTGTCAATTAGACCGTCTGCAGTTAATCAGGAAAAGAGAGAAAAAAAATTAAGCCTATCCAGTCTCTTCTTGTGATGTTTATGCTTTTTCACGGTCTACCATACCAGGCAGTCCACTAGGTATTGCCCCTGAGTGAAGTTCAATTGCAAGTAGTATTGGCATTGCTGGGACTTGATTCCTTTAGCAATATGGTCTACCTACGTAGACCGAGACTCTTGATCCGTTTCATACATTGCACTAAAGCATAATGACACGCCGCGGTTCTTCCCTTCCTCTAATATAATTTAACAACTTGTGTCCGGGCTCGCTGGCAGCATTATTCTTTCTGTTTTCTTTTTCATTCGTTTTGTACATAAGGCCGCAAGGCATTTCCGCACGCTTGCTTCTCTAGTCAACTGCTCGTATAACCAATGAAGCAAGGAAAAAGAAAAACGGGAGAAGCGCTCTATTTATCTATTTTATCATCAGGATGATACAGAGTTGTTCCGGAGGAGAGTTCGGCGTCGAGACATTGGGAGTGTGCGTTTACTAGCATCTGCTCCTTCGCTCAGCCAGCTGAGCGGCATACAAGCTGGGCGGGCGCACCATGTTATCGGGTGACTCTTCCCATGCCCATGGATGGTCAGGCACACGGGCCTTGGCTCGCTTGGATGAGCTGCCAACTATGATGATAGACTAAGTATCACTATTCTAGACGATCCGGGTCGACTTACTGATGAAGTTTTGGCCAAGGGGAGGCTGCTGCACAATCATTCCTGCATGTGCAATCGTATTCCATACGACGGAATTGGCACCGGACCAGCCGTGGCCTGATCCAGCATCGAAGCGGTCCTGGATAATCATCTGCCCCTCGATATTGCAGTCTATTAAAACCAATTCAGTCATCTTATCATTCAGCTCGTAACGAGACTTACTGTCGTAAAGCTGACCAGAAGCTATTTAAAAAGCATCAAACAGGACGTGAGCGGAATGGTGCGGAGCAGAAAATGGCACTTACACCACTTCATGTGTGGACCGACGTCGCCATTCTTGGCAACACACGTGCTGCGATATACGACATTGGGTCCGGGAACGCGGCCCTTGTAAGAATACGAGTGGAAGCTATATTCGGCGTGGCACTCTTCGATGAGGATAAGTTGACCTGAAATCTCAAATGCGAATTGACCGGCCAGAGGTGCTGGCTTGCGGGGATCTGGTGGAGGACCTTGCGGGAATGTATGCTGACATCGCTGTAATTCTTAGGTTAGTATGGATGATTTGAAACAGTCTGGTTTTCCAGGGCGGGCGAATATTACCTTTAATGTGACAGCAACGGTATTGGTGCCAAGTCTGGCGAAATTGCGCCACCATACAGAGCGGACGTCGCGGATCCAGCAGTTCTCGGCATGATCCATGGCAAACAGAAGGTGGTCAAACAGCTCGTCTGCGAAGCGATAGTCCTTGACTTTTTTCTTTTGATCCTGCATGATCTCGTCGGGACCACGGTGCTGGTTGGCTGGAAAGAGAATTTCCAGATTCTGTACACCGACGCGCTGGACACGCTTATTTTCATAGCTCTGAACAAATCCGCCGCCGTGATGCTGTGAGAGAGCGGTTGTGATGGGCTCGTTTAAAGTGAGCGTCGTTCCATCCGTGCCGACTTGGACGACGCGACGGTGGTGCTCGAATCGACCCGGTTTCCAGCCGTTATTTTTGGTCGTATCGCCCTTGGGGTGTATGACATCCATGCCAACGTCCTTGATCCACTGCTCGTTGAACTGGACCGCCACGAGGACGGTGTCACCGACCTTGAAGTAATTTTTGTCGCGCACCTGGATCTGGTGATGGCCGACAGGGACATACTCGTTGACAACAGGGACCCGTTTCTTGTTCATTTGGTTAGGCTCGCCGACGATCTTGATGAGATAAGGTGTTGCCAAGGGGTCTGTGGTAGCAATGAGCTGCGTGCCTCCCCCTGGATCGCCCTGAAGAATGACGCCCGACGCACGGATCTCAATGGGTTTATGCAAGTGGAACGTGCCGCGGTTGAGCTGCAGCACACCGCGGAAACCGTACTGTGACACAGGGTGAGTGGCAACTTGATCCAAAGCTTGCTGAATGCGTGTCGCGTCATCGCCGCCGCTTGTGTCCGGGTCCAAACTGGCAACCACCGGAATCTGGTTGGGCTCTGGTAATGATGTCCAGCCTTCATTGTAGCCGGCACCTGAAAAGTCAAAGAGCCGATCGCCCTTTTCGTTAAAGGCGGGGTACACCAAGCGGCCGTCCTTGTCGGGGTACACCGCACGTGAGTAGGATGCATTGCTGTCATAAGCAAAGTTGGACGATCCTTGGTGATTCAAGACAGGCTGTGGGGTAGACTGAGGGACATAGGCTTGTTGGGAGGACTGTTGCTGTTGGTGGTGGTGCTGATACTGCTGGGCAGCCACAGACAGGTGTTCGAACGTGTTAATCGTCGTCTTGAGTAGTTTCTCAAAACCCATGAGACCGACAGTGTATGAGGAAGAGAGAAATATGGAGAAGAAGAAGACAAAGAGTAGGCGATAGTCGGGCTAATAATAATGATTATAATGATGTGATGCCAAGATAGCGCTAAAGGCACGGGCTTCCGAATATTCGGCACAACCTTTTTTCCGCATTGTTTGTAGGAGGAAGACCAAGAAAGGGAAGAGCGAGAATAAGAGCACCTCCCTACCCATGCTTCTCCATTGTTAAAATCTGAATAATCCTCTCTTTATTATAATCACGTCACTATGGATACTGCTGTGCGCAAAGCAACCCGGCTGGAGTACCAGCCTCCCAAGCAGAAACACTTGACCAGTAAGCCGACTCGTCTTTTGCACTTTATATCGTACGGCTCACACAACCCATTCCTCCATGACTGTCCTTACCGAAAGCCTTGGTGTCAATGACCCACCAGAATCCAGCCAACATTGATGAGATTATGCGACTGTTAGAGAAAAGGCTCCGGGAAAACTCTTGGATTGTATGCGGACAAGAGAGCAGTCGTTTATGCGTTTGTTGGACTTGTTTAAACTCACACGCGCGTCTTTTCTTTGCTTTATTGACAGATTGTGTTCAAGGTGCTTATCATTATGCATACGCTCATGCGGGATGGCAGCGGTGACTGTGCCATTGCCTACGTCTATAGACATCCACAGGCCTTGGATACCAGCCATTTTAAAGAGAAACCATCGAGTATGTCTTCGATCTTTGATTTCAATTTCCCACCTATTGTTATGCACCTCCCTCCACTCACTAACAATCCAATTATGACAATAGACGCCGCTCATGCACGCAACATACGCGCCTACAAAGAATACCTTGAGACCAAAATTCGCGCTTACTCAGAAAACCACGTCGATTATTTGAAACCGGCTGCCGAGCACAAGGCAGGTCGTCTGCGTCACCTCTCCATTGGCAATGGTCTGCTGAAGGAGACCCAAGTCTTACAACGTCAATTGGCTGCTATCTTGCGCACTCAGGTAAGCCAACGCTCTGCCAGATCACGAATAGCTCAGTAGACCCTATATTCTTAGCTGGAAGTGGATGGCTCCGATAATGCTACGAGTATCTACGCGTATCGTTTGATCGTGGAGGACCTTTTAGCATGTTTCCAGACACTGAACGAGAGCATTGTGAATATCCTGGGTAAGCACACACGGTATCGGGAAAATAGCAAAGGGCCAAGTCTCTAATGCAGAAAACACAGAGCACTATTTTGAAATGAAGAAGGACGATGCCCGCATATCTCTCGACATATACAAGCGCTTTGCAGACCAAACCGAGGCCACGACCAAATACCTGGACAAGGCAAGAAGATTGCAAGGTGAAATGGGCATTACCATTCCTGCTCTAAAACACGTAGGTGCCCCATGTTATTTAAAGCGCAAGTTACTCAACGGCTATGTGTAGGCTCCCCTTTCTTTGGTGACAGCCCTCGAAGAATATCTTAATGACCCAGAATCCAACCAGCCCACATCGACGGTAGCAGCAGAAGCACCCAAATCAGAACCTTCACAACAGTCGAGCACGGCCCCCCCTACATCGCAGCCCAAGGCGGATTTGCTTGACTTTTTCGGCAGCTTAGACAATGAGCCAGCGCCCAACGGTAACAGCAATGCCATGTTTGTCTCTTCGCCCACCGTCCTATCACAGCCCACTGGGTTCAATATGCCCATGTACACAGGCAATCCGGTTCAGCCGCAAGCAACCGGGGCCACCAACCCCTTCCGATCCTCCACCATCTCGGGTATGCCGACAGGAGCCACCAGTAGCAGCAGCTTTACTTCCCTGCCTGCACTGCAGCAACCGATGGCTACAGGTAGCAATCCATTCCGGTCCAGCACCTTGCCCGCCTTCTCCTCTTCTTCCACCCCCTCCGCCCACTCGCTTTCTGTCAATTATCAGTCGCAGGACTCACCGTTCGGCCTCCAGCCTCAAATGACGGGCTTCAGTCAGCCAAGCAGCTTGTATCCGCAAAATACGGGAAGTACTGGTTTTGTTGCACCTCAAATGACTGGATCGACCACAGTATCCAATCCGTTTGTCCAGTATGCGTCACAACAGCCGTTACCTTATCAGCAGCAACCACAGCAACAACAACAGCAACCACAGCAGCAGCAGCAGCAGCAGCAGCAGCCATTCTTAAATCCAATGGTTGCGACGCACGCGACAGGAGCACCTAACCCATTCCAGTCCTATAGTGGATTCTAGGCTGCAGAGCTTGTACTTTAGTGTAATTTGTAATGTTTGTTAAATAGTAAACAGCAGAGAGCAGGAGCAATATGTCTGGGATGTATGTACCCAATTTGGAAAGCTATAAATTTTAGGAGTCCGCCAAAAAATGAGTTGAGAGTAGCAAGCAGGAGGGGGCGGGGCGCTATTCGTTCACTTTTGTTGGTTCTTCACTCTTCAACATGGCTACCCTTTCGAGGTGAGTTTTCTAGGATCTCACCTCCAGCGAGGCTTGCTAACGATCTATTTTGTGTATTAGTCTTTTACCCAAACCACGAAGCACAGCAGCTCCTGCGCCGACTCAGGAATCTGTCCCACGATTTGAAAAGAAAGCGAATGAATTAGTATCCGCTCGCAAAGATCGCATCCCACCGTACGGCCAGCGCCGCGGCTTTCGACCACGCACTGTCGAAGACTTTGGCAACGGCGGTGCGTTTCCCGAAGTTCACATTGCACAGTACCCGCTGAACATGGGTCGCAAAAAGGACGAACGGTCCGAGCGAAGCGGAGGTGCGCTCACCCTCCAGGTCGATTCCGAGGGCAATGTCAAATACGATGCGATTGCTCGACAAGGCCATGCCGACAATCGTATTGTGCACACTTCGCTGAAGGACATGGTCCCACTCAAGGAACGCAAAGACGTCGATGTCGAAAAGATTGCGATGGATCGACCCGACGAGGAGCAGGTGCAGAGCGTCGCTGAAAAGACCAAGGCAGCTCTGGAGCGCATCGTGAACCACAAGATATCAGCTGCGCAGCCCAAGAACGTCGTGCAGAATACGGGCGGTACAAACAGGGACCCGACCTATATCCGATACACACCCGCTGCTGCGCAAGGCAACGACAGCGTCAACTCGGGTGCCAAGCAGCGCATCATTCGCATGGTCGATGCCCCGGTCGACCCGATGGAACCCCCGAGCTTCCACCACAAAAAGATCCCGCGCGCGCCGCCCTCACCGCCTGCGCCCGTCATGCACTCGCCACCACGCAAACTCACGGCCAAGGAGCAGCAGGACTGGGTCATCCCGCCGTGCATCTCCAACTGGAAGAACACAAAGGGTTACACTATCCCGCTTGACAAGCGGCTGGCCGCAGACGGACGTGGACTGCAGGAGATCACCATCAACGATAACTTTGCAAAGTTCTCCGAGGCTCTGTATGCCGCCGACCGCCATGCCCGTGAGGAAGTCCGTCAACGGAACCTCATGCAGCAGAAGCTCGCTCAGAAGCAAAAGGAAGCCGAGGAAGAGAAGCTTCGCGACCTCGCCCAAAAGGCACGCGAGGAGCGTGCCGGCTTCAAGTCCTCTTCTGCTGCTCCTCCTTCCAGTGCCACCGGCGCAAACGCCATCCCTGCCGGTCGTACCTCAGCCGCAGCCCTCATGGTCAACTACGACTCCTCCGATGACGAATCCGGCTCCGAACGCTCGCGTAGTGCCAGCGAGAGCGAGAGCGAGAGCGAGACGGAGGCTGACCGTCGACGACGCAGCCGCCGCAAGTCCTACGAAGATGAAGATGAAGCACAGGCCCGTGAGCGTGATCAGCTCCGTCGCGAGCGTCAAAAGCAGCGTGAGCGCGAGATGCGCATGAGTCGTATGGGTACAGAACAGAAGGCCAAGGCCCTTGCTCGGTAAGTGACGCGCATGCTCATGGATTGATTCTTGGATGGATTTGGATCAACTCATCCTTCTTTTTTATTTACAGCGATCAAGGCCGTGATATCTCTGAAAAGATTGCTTTAGGCCTTGCCAAGCCGTCCATGAGCAAAGACAGCATGTTCGATGCTCGGTTATTCAACCAGTCGGAGGGCATCAACTCAGGCTTCAAGGACGACGAATGTAAGCATAATACACAGAAAAAATAGCGTGTGCTATCTTACTGACGCGTATCCGTTTTCTCTTTTATAGCCTACAGTTTGTACGACAAGCCGCTCTTCAACCAGGGTGCATCGTCCATATACAAGTTCCGCGGCAAGGGCGACGATGACGTGCTGGGCAGCACCGACGCAGAAGACATTGAACGTATGGTGAGCCAAGACAAGTTTGGCATGCGGAAAGGCTTCTCGGGTGCTGAGGGCGGCGCAGGCGGATCGAGCGGACCCGTCGAGTTCGAAAAAGAGACCATCGGCGGCCGCAAGGAGAAGAAGGAAGACGTGTTTGGTCTCGACACTTTCCTAAACAAGGCCAAGCAGGGCAAGAGAAAGGGACGAGACGACTTCTCAGATGACGAGGAGGACAGAAAGGGCAAGCGCCGTGCATAAAATTAAATAAGATAGGGTAGTATTTTGTTGAAAAATATGCTTGGAATAATGAAGGAAAAATTACATGATGAAATGATGATTGAAACAGAACAGAATAAGAAAGGAAAGGAAAGGAAAGGAAAGAAAGCAATAAAACGGCCAGGCTTATTGTGCAGGCATACCCAGCGCCGTGAGGGTGTTGCCGACCATGATGAGACTGCCCGTCAAGAGAACTTGCGTGGGCTGACTGCGCTGTTTGGCATAATCGACCGTCCACTCCATGGCTTCTTCAATTGTGCCCGTGACGTGGATGCGGTCTTGCGCAAAGGTGGGTATCCGCTGTGCCCAGGCGTCGGCGAGCGAGCGCTGCATCGCTACCACGTCGTCCATGGACACCGTCATGTTCTTGCTGTCTGCGGTATAACCTTGCCGGAAGGTCACGTTGGTGGTGAAGATGACATGTTCAAAGTTAAGCGAAGGCTGGAGACTGGATAGGATATCCAACAGATGCGGGCCGTCGCGGCCATTGGTGCAGTTGAACACGAGGACGCGCGCGGCATCCGCCTGCTTTTGGTCGCTAAACCACTCGGCGCACACCTTGAGACTCTCGGCGGTATGGGCGCCATCCAAATAGTAGGTCAGGTTGTTGCTCGGCAGCTGATCTGCGTACTTGGTACGGCTCACTTGGAGACGCTGGCCACGACCGGGCCAGACAACCTCCTTGAGACCTTTCAAGAAACCGGCCGGCACCTCCTCAGGAAGTTGCTCGCCACGGCACCGCTCGAGCCAGGTCCTGCACAGCTCGATGGCCGTCAACGCGTTGTATTTCTGGTGGATACCGGCCAGACCGATCTCAACGTTCGCCAGACGCTCAATGTCTTTGGCGTACAAGAAACGCAACGGTGCCTATACGCCTTGCATAAGCACACCATTTCCCCCCACTGACCTTGGCTTCCTGGTTTACCTCATTGTCCTTGGCACGCTCCTCGATGACCTGCATGGCTTCAGCGGGCTGCTCAAAGGCAACGACGGGCGCCTTGGGCTTGATGATACCAGCCTTGTGCCAGGCAATCTTATCAATGGTGTTGCCAAGCACGTTGACGTGGTCCAGACCGAGGGCAGTGATACCACAGACGATGGGTTTCTCGACAATGTTGGTTGAGTCATACTGGCCACCGATACCGACTTCGAGAATGGCTACATCGACCTGCTCCTCCACAAATGCATGGAACGCGAGAAGATTCAGATAGCGGAAATAAGTCGGCTTGTCGGGGTGTTGGCGGGTCGCTCTCAGCATCTCGCGTGCATCCTAAAGCAAATGGATTGGGATTAGCCCACTATCTATGTATATATAGAAATATATATATATATAGATAACTCTCTTCTTCCGTTACCTCGGTGTCGATAGAAGCAAGGGCGTCTGCCTTGGTGGCTTCGAGACGCTCCCAGACTTGCTGAGAGTACGCTGCGAATTTTTCTTCGCTGAGCGGGACACCATTGATGCGGATGCGCTCCCGCATGGCTACCAAATGAGGCGACGTAAACAGACCGGTCTTCAGTGGCTTGCCGTCCTTGGTGGGGAAGTGGCGCAGGATGGACTGCGTCAGCGCACTCGTCGAGCCTTTGCCTTTGGTGCCCGTGACATGGATAACGTTGAGCTTGTCGAAATCGCTTGGCTGACAGAATAGCAGACAACGCCTGATAAGCAACCCATACACGCAGCGTCCATTCCCTTGATTTTGATTACCTCGTAGCCGATGCGTTTCAAATACCCGCGCATTTCGGGTAAGCTGCGTTCGTTGGCGCGCGGGCCGGACTTGCGTAGCATTTCCAGGACCGAGGCATTGGTCTGCAATGAGATAATCTTATCGACCGCTTCCTACAAGGGCCAAGGTGAGGATACGGATACAGAGAGAAAGGAGAGTATGTATATGACTCAGCTTATACTTACATTGTAAGTGAAGGTACTCATTTTCGAGCGAAATGAGGGTGTTATCGAGGTAGGGTTGAGCTTAAATAGAAGACGCACGGTGGGCGGCCGTATTGACAGCATCTGCACAAGATCTGATATTTCAATCAAAATTTCCCTATTTTGTTTGTTCTGCGGCTTTGACTTTTTAAGCTTTCTTCTTCTTTAGCACCCAAAAGGAGTAACTGTTATGCTACTGGATACTTCAATCTTCCATTTTCCAACCCCATTTGTAATGGTATTCTGTCTTTCTTCTTGACCATCCGTCCACTCTTTTCCAGTATCATTCTTGTAATAGGCGTCGGTGTTATCTGCATCTGGCATCTACGCATACATGATAGATTTCTCAGACTGGACGTGAATTACAAACCCAACCCAGTTGCAGGGTGCACCTGGTTAAGTATCCTAACTATTATTAGTTCTTCACGTATATGCAGGCAGTCATTTCGTATCCACCTAATCCTGGTGCCAATGATGATCCTGACGGCTTCACGTACATAATGCCCCAATGCGCTTGTGAATATGTCTATCATTTGAGTCGAAGCCGAATGAATTAATGAGTCCTATTTTTACTCTACAACCCAGCAGCTGCATTGGCCAAAACCTTTATCAGGGAAAAGACAAGGCTCGAAAAGCTTTGTCGGATGTGCGTATGCCATGTCTCTATACATGCGTTCGACCATATAGCACGACTAAAACTACTATATAAAATCATTTTTGCCCTCTATTCGTGGCATATGGACATATATTACCTGCTATGAGCATTGGATAGCTCTGTGGGTGTAGTAAGTTATTCCCAAAGCTTCCAATTGGATAATGTTATTCAATTAGTTTATACAGCCCATGATATTCATTAGTGTAGCAGATTGGTGACTTTTGATGCAAAACATATTGAGCATACTTTACAATTTTAATCCTTTTACCCATTATAATGTTGCATTGCACAAGATAGGTCTTTATACTGTATTGTTGGTGAGTCACCGGGATGCAGCAGATACAGAAATCTTTGGCATGATCTTCCGTTTGTTTGAGCGTATTGTGTTTACTTCCATACGGAAATAGGCGAAGCGGTTTCAATATCGGTGTGATGAATATAGTATGGTACATATTAGGTGGGCCCTGTCAAATATAAAACCATGTATATTCTTTCCGTGATGATCTGCAAATTTCAGCGATATAATCTGACTTCTCAACATTATAGTTTTCATGAATGTAAGGGCAACCAGTATGTGGATGAGACCAGGGAGAGTAGTCCTGATGCATACAGCTATACGTATCATGCCAAACCAGCATGTTTAGCTGTAAGACTTAAAGTACTCTGTTATCCTCTGGTTCACAGTGGCAGCGGCAGTTGCGGTGAAAATGGTTCCTGATCTTTTAGCATGTTCAATGGCACCAGGGCCATTAGTTCTTCACTCAGGTGTCTGGAAACAGCAGCTCCAGAGACAGCGGTAGCAAGGATAGGAGCAGCAAGTGTATTAATACTTGTGCTGTATATGCTTTAAGTGATTTTCTTCCGGTTTGAATACGTATATTGACCATCGGCACTTCTAGGTACCCCCTTCCTCTACATATAGAGTTACTTCTGCTTAATCTGACAAGGTAATGGTCATCCCAAGGTTAAAATTAGTGCTCGATTATAGAGGATTTTTTATACTTATCTTATTGCTATCGCCGCCTCCGCTTCGTAGCTCTACCTGTACAAATAGTGGTACACAATAGTTGTAGCCATGAAGTATTACAATGAGACGGAGTGGGGAGAAGTATGGAGAGAATGATAACATAAAATACAAGGTGAGTGAGTAAAAGAAGGAAAAATGGCTCACACTGTCGTCGCTTTGGTTTTATGCTTCTTGAAAGTCTTTATCCAGGGGACCCGGAAAGAAGGGAGTCTGTATGTTATCTCACTCTGGTTCTGGAGGGAATCCTCAGTGCACTCCTGCGCCCGTATAGCAGAAGTTACTCATGGCCCTGTTTACAGCTCTGGAATGCATGTCACGTTTGCGATGCCTGTATCTTCTCAGCTTGTATTACGTGGACAGGCTCTTTTCAGCATATGTCGATGTCTGGCTTTTGTATATCACATAACGATGTTCATTACGCTAATTACATATAATGCACAATGAGCCCTTAGTGACCGCCAACGTCAGGCTAAAAGAACAAGACGTAGCTTTAGTAGAAGACCAGACATCCTGGTCAAAATGGCTAAACTGAGTAGTCTCTGCTAATGGATGAT
>JAMAMT010000193.1:0-33405 GCA_023630325.1 Syncephalastrum sp. PYS2702
AAAAGAACCCATATCCTTCGGCTCGTCTGGGCCAGGCAAAATGCTTGTTTGCAGCATGTACTTGCTTTCGGTCCGGACCTCCTTTGGCAAGTTGATGACAACTACGTTTGCAATTGTCAAACTTGATTTGCCTTTCTGCGAGGCTTGGAATCCGTCCGTGAACAACCCGAGCATCAGAGGCATAGCATCGCAGCTGCGAACGATGGGCAGAATCTTCTCGCGTATGTTTGCGCCATGAAGAATGTCCTCCATCGTATCATCGTCGCTATGCCACTGCTCTTTAACCCTTGGGTCTCTCAATAGGTGCCGCACCTACGGGTTTTGCATGGTTGGTCAGTATATCATAATTGACACGTACTCTCCACTCGGCTATCAATAATACTTACATTAGGATCGTACAGAAGCAATGCTAACTGCTTGATCAGCGGCAGATACTGGACTTTTTGCGGGGGCATGTTCTTGCTTATTTGTGAGTCCTTGCAGAACGTACACTCAAAGCGGTTGTCATCATGACTGAACATTTTGCACCCCATCGGACAAGCATAATATTCTTTTGTTCTGACAGGGTAGGAATCTAAAGCATGCTTTCTTGACAGATAATGGGACAGCAGCGGCGGCGGAGGACTGCTACCTTCGGGAGTGTTTTCGACCATGTACGTGTTGAGCATTTTAACGAGGCCATCAAACGCGTCGCGCGCCATTTTGTTCTTGGTCAGATATTGATACATCTCGCGACTGAATTTCGCTCCTTCATCACTAGTTCTGAACGTATAGCGGGCGGAATTCTGATGATTGTCGCGTGAAAAGTCGATGTCGATGGGTGTCTGTTCTTGAGCGTGCTCGATATCTGACAAGGGCGAGGACATGTCTATGGCGTCCATGTTTATCGAGTCGCCACTGCTGTCGTCCATTTCCATGCAGAAATCGAAGTCGCCATAGTCGAATCTATCGATGTCGGTGGCATCATTGTCTGTCTCCCCCATTCGGTTCTCGTAGTCGAAATCATCGATGCTGTCGCTATCGCCTACATACGTATCAAATATGTATGCACACATATATCAATCAACAGTCTTTGAGATTACTTTCGATATAATAGTACCGGTACCTTCACCAATGAATTCATATGCCGGAAACACTTCATTTTGCGCCAGAGCAGCAGCATCACTTTCTGAAGACTGGACATCATTCGGTCGCGTTGACGATGCTTTCGCCTGATAATACGTATTTTCCGCGTGAGTATCAGACATCACCAGACACAGACATATGTACGTAATATGTCTTGTTGAACATTATATTTACCGTAGACTTTGGGCTGAGCAGTTGTTGTCGACGAGCGCTGCAGGTACGATAATGCTGTATTTTAGTTTCCCGGCCTGCGAAAAGATTTCGAACTTTTAAGCAATAAATGCATCGAAATGGTCTTTTCTCTTTTCTGCATGGATTTCGCTTTCCCATGTCGACAGCAAAAAATGGGAAGAAAGAAAAAAAGAAGAAGGATAATGTCGAATGCAAACACATGTTGAAGTATTAAAATTTTTAATCTAATCTATGCGATGGGCTGGCTGAGGATGTACTGCGTCGGTAGCATTGAAGACTGAATAGTCATTCAGTAATTTCTGGAGTCATTCAGTATCTTGAGTAGTCATTCAGTATTTTTTCGGAGTCATTCAGTATTTCCTTTCCTACGGTGTTACTACTGGTTCTTCTACTCAGCTGAATGAAACATATTGAAATCTATATAAGACGATAGTTGGATAGACATAGTTAACAGATCATTACCTGATACTCAACTTTCTCAATATAAGTTCAGTCTCACTCACTCTCTTGTTCCCTTACATTTTTCTCTTTACTGCCTTTTCTCTCTCTATATCTCACCTATCTTTACCCACCATGGCGTCTAATACTACAAGTCTTGCAGAAGATCAGGAACGATCGCGTCAAGGAAGCGATCTTGGTAACTCCACGATGGCCGACACAAGCTTGGTGGCCACTCCTCCTCCAGATGAGCAAGTGCTCGCCATTGGAGATCAAATACGCAAGGAAGACTACCTTGACCGCTTGGCGCTTATCCGGGCGCATTGGACTGACACGAGTATGCCCGTTGCACAGCAAGATCTCCTATTCCAACATATAGCCCGATCGACTACCAGACGTTACGACCGTCAGTGGAAGATTTGGGTTGAGTGGTGTTTTCAACAAGAACCCGTAGTAGACCCTTTGCGCTCCGACCCCATTCAAGTGATTGCGTTCCTGATGTCCATGCCTTCGGCCCGACCAGGCACGTTGAACGGCTACCGCTCTGCCCTCGCAAGTGTTTTCAAGATATTACATCCACATGACGTCCCGCTAGGGGAAAAACCGTTGATAAAACAGTTTTTTCAAGCTAAACGCAGGACAGAATTCGTGTTGCCTCGCACAACGGATGAAATTTGGGACGTAGGTCCCCTACTGAAGGTTATCAAGAGCTGGGGTCCTACAAATACACTTTTGCTACCGCAACTACAACGCAAGACAGTGCTACTCTTGACCCTGGCAACAATGTGGCGACCCCGTTCGGACATTGCAAACCTACAACACCAAGACGTCACGATCCATCGCGACCATGAGTCTCAAGTCATAGCCATGACCGTCATAGCCCGTTTTGCAAAGGAGACAACTGGAAAGACTTCCAAGTTGGGCAACATCGCTGATGAAGAACTCTGCCCCGTCCAAACAACCGCATATTTCTTACAGAAGACGGAAACGCTCAGACCAAGCGGGAACCCGGTCCACACATTATTTGCCAAGGATATCGGACGGTCACACGACTGGGAGAGACCAGCCGAGGCGACAGTTGCCACTTGGATCGAGCAAAGTATGGCAGAGGCTGGTATAGATACAGCCAGATACAAGGCACATTCAACACGGGCCGCAGCGAGCACCGCGGCAGTGATGGCCGGACAGCCAATTAACACCGTTAAACGCCATGCAAATTGGAGCCTCCGCAGTAATACTTTTGAACAATATTACTTCAGACCTAACAAACAACACCAGGAGGGTGCAGAGATCACCGAGGCTCTTTTTGCTGCGCCTACGGATAAGGGACCCACATCCGAGGACGGAGTGGAGACAACACCGATTGTGTTAGCGACAGCGACACACAATCATAAAGTTGCCGAAACGAAGTCTGAGAATGTGGGGTCCCGCCCTGAAACATGCACTATATCATAAAGTTGGTCCCGCCCATTTCGAGGCGCACAAGAAAGAGACCACACGTAGCATGAAAGGTGCTAAGGAATATACACATAGCAGAGAATTAATTTATATACGAAAAATAAAGCGTGGCTTGGAGGGAACACCCACATCCTCAGACTTCGTTTCGGCAACTTTATGAGAACTAGGAAAACTTAGATAACCAGCAGAGCTCGAAGTGTAATAGGTGAGTCCTACGCTTTGCTTGGACGTCACATTATATTACCCAAGCGATCTTTGAACTGAAGGTTCCAGTCCCGCAGGACTCACGGATTTCCGGCTTCCACTTTCTGGCATGCGTGATTCTCGCCCTTTGGCGTGCTCATTGGCGGATGGTTTTTGATGACGTGCCTTTCTCCTTCTCTCAGGTCCACAAATCCGCTAATAGCCTTATGGACACTGTTATAGATGAACATGTCTTAGCCGATCTTGGCTAAATCAGCCCCGCGTTTACTCGCTCCTCTCTGGCCTCTTTCCCTTTCTCTTTCCCGACGCCTACTGCGGCATGATATGTATTTCATAGCATGTTGTTCTGCCTTTCCACCCTTTTCGTAAGTCTGTGCGCCGCTCCTTCATTTAATCAAGTGACGCGTCCGGACAATAAATTCAGTCATTCTAAAAGAAAAGAAAAGAAAAGAAAAGAGAAGTAAACTGCAGGCTTTACTGCAAGGATTTCCTTTGGTGTTTGCCACTTTACCGATGTCAGATCAAGCACACGCGGCTGTACTCCAGTTTCTGCTGCAACGAGGGTACCGTGAGACGCAAGAAGCCTTTGTGCGTGAAGCAGGCGACCGAATCAACTTTGATCGTGTCGAGGAGGCGCCTTCGGTGGAGCGACTCGTTCAGGATCCTCTCAACTCATTGTCGACTGCCATGGCTGACGTTGCCATTGAAAGGTACATAATGTGACCCACTGTAAAAGAGCCTATGACTAGTATTCTATTTGACCTAGTCTAAACCTTACCTTACCTTACCTTACTATGGGGCTTTTTTTTTTCTATACTTTTTTTTTTTTTTTTTTTAATTTGAACAGAGCACACGAGCTAAAAGGAGGCGACGGCGACTATTTCTCGACGCTGGTAGACACCCACACGGCGACCCATCCAAGCAGCGTTCTAGCGGTAGCAGTGCAGGCTGATACGGGTGCAATTGCAGCTGCAGCCGTGGACCGCACAGTGAAACTGACCGGCCAGGGTGGCTCTGAGCAGGTGTTCCGGCATCATGCCGCGCCTGTCTTATCGCTCGATTTCCATCCCCTGCTGCCGCACCTCTTGCTGACCAGTTCCATGGATGGCACCTGCGCCATCGTCGACACAGCCCAGACCGATCCGGATCAAACCGACTCCCTGCACTCGGATGCTTGCGTCATACAGCGCTTGACCGACCACACAAAATACGTCGTACGCGCCCTATTTTCTTCCGATGGCACTTACCTCGCAACTGCGTCTTACGACGCCACTCTCTGTATTTATCAAGCCCAATCCCAATCCCAGGCCCAAGATCAAGGGCAGGGTTGGGGCGAGGACCAAGTGCAGGGTCAGGTCCAGGATGAAGATCGTCCACAGGTGCATTATCGCAGAATCCTGCGCCTTGGCCCGTTTCTGGGTAACGTCGAAACCATCTGCTTCGCCGGGCCGGACACCTTGGTGGCAGGCGTGAACAATGATAACTACCTTCACTATATCCACCTTCCGGACGGCCACGACGAGCGTGTCAATATGAACGCCAATAATGACGACTGGGTGTCCTTCTCACCGCAGTGGATCTCCTGCTCGCCGGACGGCCGCTACCTCTTGTGTACCACCAACCACTCCTCCGGCCGCATCATTCTTTTCGCCATCCACCAGTCTACTCAGGTTCAAAACTACTATCATGCGCCCAGCGATAGCCAATTCACGATGCGTCGCCATGCTTGGCATCCGAGTGGCCTCTACTTCTACGCATCAGGCAGCGAAGACAATAGGATCGCCGTCATTGAAACGAAAACTGGCCAGGTCGCTGCAGAGCTCAGCGGTCATACTGCCATGGTGCGTACAATGACTGTCGATTCTGCCGTCGGTCTTGTCTCTGGGGCATATGATCAGCGTATCAATGTCTGGTCAAAGGATGTGTCACGCCCTATAGATCGGTGACCAACCCGTATATAGTATACCCACAGAACTGACTATTCTTATCTACAGTTCATTTTTTTGTTTCTGCCTTTGTCTGTCTGTCTGTCATATCTAGTATCGCTGTTTCTTATTTACGTGCTGTTGCTTCTCATCCTCCTCCGCTTCCTCGTCTTGGAACACACTATTAGGCTGGGTGTCCTTGTATACTGTCCCAAATTAGTTACGTCAGTTACAGTAAACGCATAAGAAATCATGCCATAACTTACAGTTGCTCACCCACATGGGCTCTTTCTCCGCCAGATCAGCATATTTCAGCAAAGCTTCACGAGGATCTTCGTCTTTAGGTAGGATGCTTTAGTCATGATATATTCTGATATTTACACTATCTTCCTTACCGCGTGTAGTATCTTTGCTGAAGCCTTTGATCACCATCTGTTGTTCGTTGACGCCCACACGACCGCCCTTACCAGGTCCTTTAACGGGCATTTCTACATAGTAGTCATAGAATGAGTACAAATGTGCATGTGCACGATCTGCGGCTTACCGGGTCGATGCGAAGCTTTGGGGTCTTTACGCATCTTTTCTTTCTTGCGCTTTGAGTGCCGTGTTTCTGTATCTTTGAACATGGGAAGAGCATGTGGTGTAATAACGGGTCGATTGATCTCGTAGTCATCTACAGCCGCCTTCTTCGCTTCTTTAACGACGCACAGTTTTGCGCCTCGATCTGAATATTCTGGACTGTAAAATACGCGCACACAGCCATCTTGACTGCCCGTGATGATCTATCAAAAAATAATATAAAAAGTTAGGAGGATGAAAAGAGAACAAGGTAGCCATAGCAACGGCCGCGTACCTGATTAATGCGTGGATGCCACAGCACGCGTACAACACTGGATTGCGAGACATCTAGTATATAAGTTAGTCAATGGAGATACAATCACTCCCATATTTTCTTACCGATGCTCCGCTGGATTTCCAAAGTTTCTCGGTCTAGCATGACCAGCTGACCATGGCCTTGGCCTTTCGGTACAGAAGTACCTGTTAGAATAAGCTTTTCGTCTGGACTGAAAACAACGTTCGTTTCCGGATTGACGCTTTCGAGGCCTCGGGCTGTCTTGATAGGTTGCTTAAAGTTTCTCACGTCCCAAACTACGTACCGCTAATTAGCTTTCGTGGTCTCGTCCGCCTGACCCCTTTTTTTTTTTTTCTTTTTTTTTTTACCTTTGACAGTGTCATCGCCACCACGGCTCACGAGGGTATGACCGTTTCGAGAAAACAAAAGGGACGATGTTTCGGTGTGCTTTTCATGCGCATTGGCAGACAACTGAGGACGGAAATAAGGACCGTCGGCGGGCCAGATATTGATTGTGCCGTCCTGGAATGCACCGGCCAGCTTAGTCGCATCTGGACTATAAGCGATAGCTGTCGCGGGCGAGCGGCCGCCACGCTCACGTGACTTGTAGGCGATTACGACCTTCTGCTTCCGCTTCCTTTCAATGTCCCAGATGCGCAGCGTGCCGTCCTGAGAGGCGGTGGCGAAGGTTGTCTTATCCGTAGGGTGCCATGTACCACTTGTCAAGGCGGCGACATGACCCGCGGTGTGTCTCAGGTCCCGTATATAAGGATCGCCTTTGATGTATTCGCAGGTTTCGAAGCCATCGCGGTTAAATAACTTGGCTTGCGAGGTTCCAGAGATCAACAGGAAAGAATCGCCGGATAACGAGTAATGCACGTCGTGTATTTGGTTGCCACCGCAGGGTTCGATGCTTCGGAAAGGCCGGAAGGATTGATTCATGCCGGAAAAATCCCAGAACTTGAGATCATAGTCGTACCCACCCGAGATGAGTCGGCCACCGGCTGGATCGAGCGTCAAAGCTGATACGGTGCGCGTATGATCTTTCAAATCGATTTGGTGCGTGATAGGTAACTTGTTCAAATTAAACTCATCGTCGCTGTCCATATCATCATCGCCATCGTCATCATCATCCTCGTCGCCGTTGTCGTCATCATCATCATTATCGCGGCCGTCAATAGCGTGATCCCTTCTGTCGGCTAGCTTATTTTGCTTCGGCTGCGATCCTTCCACCGGCACCGTCAACTCGACAGAAGCGTCCTATAGGGGTGTTAGACCACACTCAAGCCAAAGCACTGATCCTTGGTATTAAGCATACGACTCGCTTTGTTTTTTCAAACTGTTTGGAGACATTTTTGGATTTTTCCGTCTTTCCAAACGACATGGGCAGGAAGTCGCGCAAGGCAGCCATGCCATCGTCCTCGACAGGACCCGATTTGGACTTGGCGGATGACTGTTGCTCCTTCGAAGACTTGCCAAACGATTGAGGCAGGAAATCAGATAGATTGCTACCCTGTCAAATGGATGAATGGAGGGATCAGTGGCAATGAGTAGAGCCGGTTGGCAACGCTTACGAAGTCTGCCATTGAGGTGAAAACTAGCTAGACGTTGTGTCAAGTGAGCAGACAGAAAGGGAAAAAAAAATTCCATATGCGCACGTGATGCAGTATGAGCATCTTTTTTTTCCCCATTCTTTTTCCGTTTTTCTATTGTGGAAGCACACATGGGAGACTCTCACTCGGTAAGATGGTGTGGCCGTTGCGAATAGAATGAAGGCTTGCTTTAACAATCTCACGCAGAATGAGCTTATGCGTAGTAGCCAACAAGAGGCCTTGTTACGACACGAGTCAGTGGCGCTTACTATGCCAGAGGACATGATTCAGGAAGACCTGGAATCCGACTCAGAATTGGAAGACTACTTTTCAGCGTCGTCCCCTTCGGTGGTCCACAGATTGACCAAGAACATCATAGACAAGCTGGCATATCTCGTTTGCATTTTTTTGTGGCTGTTGGCAACGACAGTTCATTTTGTGTGTGGATTTATTGCCGAGAAGCTGTATTATTGATTGGGTAGATGCTTGTTTATCTGACTGAACGCGTCGCCCCAACAACTCTACTTTAAACTTGTGCGACTCGGACGATGGCCTTGCCAAAGACATGACCACGCAAGACATCGACCAAAACAGTCGGTGTCTGATCAATACCGTCAATCACCGTCTCTCGGTACCGGATCTTGCCTTGCTGAAGCCAGTCTGTCACATCCCGTTCAAATGCCTCTTTCATATCCGTCGAATCCGAGACAATGAAACCATGGACAGTCACCCGCTTCGATATCAGCGCTCGATAGTTGTGTATACCCTCATGGTTTCCCTCAGATAATACACCGCATGCTACTACCCTATGTAGACAGTATTAATATCAGCATATGTACTAGATACTATTTCTAATCCTGAGTCACATGAGCCATTTGCAAGATACACATGACGTACCGGCAAAATGAATTCGCGTGTTTGAGAGCGTGATCCAGCATATGGCCTCCCACATTGTCATAATAAATGTCGATACCATCCGGGCAGAGTTCAGACAGACGTGCATCGACATCCTCCGTCTTGTAATTGATCACACCATCCACGGTCTGTCTGAGGTAGGCCAATTTCTCGTCCGAGCTGGCCGTGCCCACCACACGCAGGCCAAGTAGTCGACCCATCTGGCACACAAGCTGCCCGACCGATCCAGACGCAGCAGACACAAACAACGTCTCGCCTTTCTTGGGCTTGCCATACTTGAGCAATCTACCAATAGTGGGCATGGTGATTATTAATTCAGTACCCTCTGTGTCCTCATAGTATGCGTACTCTCGTACCCGACATAGGCCGTGAAGCCAGAAACGTCAAGTGCATCCAGGTAGTGCGTCAGAGACACGCCTTGTGTTGGATGGCATACTGTCAATCCTTTCGCTTGCTCTGCTGTCAGCTTGCTGTACTCCTCAAACAGCCCCGATCCGGAATGTACAACGTCGCCCTTTGTGAGGGTGTCGTTCTTGGATACCTCAACAATGCCAACTACACTTCCTTGCAAGGGCTCATTAATCTTGAAGGCAGATGAGTAGGATACGGTCGAAGGGTCGCGCATACGGCTGCGCAGCCAGGAATCCACGCCGATCAGTACGGTCTTGACAAGCACTTCACCGTCGTTCAGGCTGTCGCTGACCTCGGTTTCCCTAACCGCCACGTGCTCGCCTGCCACAGGAATGTACTCTGAGGGCACTTTACTGTAGATTACTTGCTTGTTTTTCATAGTTACTCCTTTTGCCAAGAAGGAAAGGTGAACGGGAAGAAGGACAACTGCTTTTATGCCATTCTTCCGTCCGCGTTTCAATGAATGGTAAAGTCCGCACTTGTCGGCCTTTGCTAATCCATGATTGGGCAAACCTACAGCCCATCCCTCGTTTGGACAAGTATCTAAACGTAAAGCTTGTGACCATCGTGGCTGTTTCTATCGTAAGTCGAGCCACATCGTATATCAATATGTGATATACCTCTACCTTGAGTTTCTGATGACCAATACCGGCGTCCGAGCATATACTTACGTACCTTTCTATGGAGAAGGGGAAAAGGCTATGTATGATAGTGTATATAGTACAAAGTTAGAATAGCAGTTTCTTTCTCGTGGTTTGTGGTTAGCACTCTTCGCTGTCATAGGCTTTTATTGCACAATGATATGCGAGAGCTACACTTTAAAGACCTCCACTTTTTCGTATGTGGAGTACGTACAGCGGTCGCTGCGGCTCCTTTCAACAGTAGAGCTCTGCTTTTGTTTTTTTGTTAGCTAACGGTGTCTCATGACACAGTCGTATTGAACACTTGGTATTGACTAGGCCTAGTCAGCTATGAGTATTTTCGGAAATAATGCGTGTGTAAATGTCAGATATGCAGCGCTTATATTTATTTGACGACAGCACATGACACCAGAGAACCAAAGATCCCTTTTCTGCTTTAACATCCATTTCCCGATCTCCCTCTGTTCTGTTTGCTTTGTTTTGAATCTATAGGCATATAATTTTGACAAGCAAGAACGCGTGCCCCAATCGGTCTTTGTCCATTGTTGTCAGCCTGGCAGAGCTTCAGAAGGATCTTCGGTTTCTCTCGCCGGGACCGCTCTTTAATCCTGCTACTTTCGGACATTAATGTGTACATTTCTTCCGCTAGAATATTGGCGATTCCACTGCCAAGTTGCCAGTTTCCTTGTGCCAATGTCTGAGCATTATCATCCAATTTAGGACCTTCTATGGCGGTGAGAGAATGAGGCGAACTTACCCGGTTGATAAATCTGTCTGTAGGCCGTCTTCATGACCGCCTCTCTTTGGGTATCATGTGGTACGCTATAGTTATGTTTACCTGGTTCATATGTACTCACTGTTCTGTACCTCAGGTTGCTGCAAACAATAATTACTGCGGTCCATGACATCCGCCCAATGCATCGGTTTCACTATTGGAGTGACTGATGTGGGACCTGAGTTGTAGTCGTAAGACGAAGCGGAGCAAAACGTGCTAAAAATGCGAGGCACCTCTAGAAGAAGGTAATGAGCTGCACCTCTTCCAAAGCATTCGTGACCAAACAGAAAGTACCGCGTCCGGCGCTTATTGCCATTTTTTTTACTTGTTAATATGGTATGACATACAGCAGAGGACGCTCGTTCGATCTCAAGCTTCCCGGCGGATTCCCATCACAAAGATTTTTAAGGCAGTTTTTTTTAAAAAAATATGTCTTTCATACCAGTATACTGTATGTACTGTATGTACATATAAAATTGCCTGCTATCCATTTTTAAGAGCGATGAAATGGACACATATTGACAGCTAGTATGTCAAGACCATGAAGTATGCGGCGTTCGATACATTGAAAGCGGCCACCGTGGCCCGCGATGCCTACTCAAAACTGGAAGCCCAATACGGTATCTTCGAGTCCGGGGAACGAGGCGACGTTGCGGAGGGCTACTCTGTTGTTGAAGAAGGATTTGCCGTTGAAGTACATGAGAGCGCTCTGAGAGAAGAACTACATGAAGTAAAGACTCCAAATGGAGCAGTGGGTACGCCATCGTCCCTTATAATTGTCACATTAAATGATTTGACTTTGCTCAATATCCTTCTGACTGGCCATTATCTTGTCATGCGTTTGTGGCAGCCGGTTTGATATAATGTCAATGATGCATATTATATACAAGTGGGGAGAAGGAGAGAATTTAAGAAGACAAGGGAGGAAGGGGTATATGCGTGAGTATGATGAGACGATACCGTCAGCCAAAAAGAAAAGGTTGGGGCCAGTGATGAACCGAATAGGTGCCGTCGGTGCACAAGCCTGTCCTCGCGGTAAACTGTGCACTAGGGTCTTCAACGTAAGCGGCGTTTGAAAAAAAAGGTTGTGGTTGGTTCCCGGCAAACATTGACATTCGGGGCATTGTAACAGGGCCAAAAATACAAAAAAAAAAAAAAAGCTTGGAACGACACACGAGCAAAAGTGAGAGGTCGACCTAAGGCAATATAGTAATTTCTTTTTTCTACTTTCCTTCATCGCACATGTTTTAGTACGTTTATACCAAACTAAAACAAGTCAAAAGGAGAATTCAAAAAAGCGGGGTAACGCAGTCTGGTATAAGCAGAAAGTTTGGATGGTATGTGTTCATCTGGGTGCGTACAGTGTCTGTATTTGTGTATGTATGCGCGCACATTTGTGTATGTAGCAGGGGCAAACTTTTTTAGCCCCCGCGCTATGAGAACAGAAGGTATGACCCAAAGCATACAACCGACTCTTTTTGGAATAGCTCAAATGAAGGAATGCAAAGGTCTTTTTGCAAACGTCCTGTTCTTCCTGTCCTTACCTGTTTTGTACAATCTAGACTGGCGAAACGGGCCACTATAATTTTCGGCTTTTCCTTCTCTTCTCCCTTTTTTTGTTTTTTCTATTTTTTTATTTTTACATTTTTTGTTGCCTTTGTCCTCTCTTTCATACTCTGTGTCTCTCTTTCTCTCTCTCCTTCTTTCTTTATTTTATTCTATATATATACACTTATACTATATTATATATATACCTTTCATTTCTGTCAAACACAATCCATCTATAAACCTACCCCTCATGACAGAAAGCTGGGTAGGCTATTACCGACCCCATGTGCTGGCGAGGCTGCCAAAGGAACTCTTGCTGGAAATCATTTACAAAGTGGCATTGGATCCGAGCGAATTATACCCAACCAGCCTGATAGAGCTATCACATACATGCCAACATCTTTATCAGCTTATACACCACGATGCTTGGGCGGCTGCGCTCTGGTCGCGAGTCTTCCGAGTCCGATTCGACAGTGGTGCACTTTATCGTCGCCGACTCCACTGCGATTACAATTACAAAGACGCTCTCCGACGCCGTTGTGCGGCTTTGGCGACCTGCCGCCGACTCAGCCAGGGCCACTCTCAAAACGTGGATGCCATTGACTGGGAGGTGATATGGGCCATGATCAGTGAACATGGTATGTGTATAATACCCAATTGCTTGCTGCAATTTTTGATAATGGCACAGTACGTCGTTGCTAATGAATCATAAAAGATGAGCGCAATGTAGGCCATTTGGTAGTTCACCAAGTGGGAGCAGCCGCAGGAGCCGCGTTTCAATTGGGGCGCCTTTGTGACCGATCGTACCCGGTGATTTTGCCAATCCTGTCGTGCTTGATTAATTATGGCAAGTGTGCTAAAAAATGGGCTTTTTTTTATTTTTTCTGGTTTCTTCTGTGTGTGTGTACTTGTATTGACTAACTCAACTTGTATTTGAACGATTAGACTTCTCTCTCGCACGCTTCTTCACATCCCCGAACTCGCTTGTATCACAGCCCTTGGGTCAACTTGCCCACGACTTCGAAGCTGACACTCTCCTTAACGACAATGGCCTGATAACCCACGGACATGACCCTCTCTCCTCCGCTTTCCACCTCTTCTTTACCACCATCTTTGCCTGTCACCCTGCGCTTTATACCGCCATACCCCAATGCGCTCCCATCCCGCTCTTTCCTCTTTCGTCACAGGCCATGGACGTTGAGTTCTTGCGCCGGCAAAAGTCGCTGTATCCAGATCACTTTGTCTCTGAGGCGAGTCAAATCGAAGGTGACTGGATGGGATACTATTCTTTCAAAGACGACGATGCAGACGACGATTGGTGGCTCGATGGTCCCTTGCGCTTGACCTTGCGTGTGGTGCCATTCGACGGAAACGAGCCCATTGTTGAATCATCACGTGATGCGCCTTTCCCGTGGTGCCACTTGCGTGCATGCCCGCTCACGCGCTTCGAAGGGTCTGGCATGGATACAGTCGGTGCCTTCACTGTCACGGGTCTGGTGGATGACACCGAAGACGGCCAGGTCACATGGGAAAAGACCTATGTTGAATCCGGTGAAACATGGGAATACTCGGGTCGCTTCATTTTGCCGATGGGCCTGTGCGGTCGCTGGGGTGACGAACAGTATGGCGGCCCCTGGTGGATATGGAAAACAAGCGATGCGACTACTTCTTCATCTATTACTTCTCCTTCGTCCTCCCTCTCTGCTACTGCTCCTGCTGTTACCTCTACTACCTCTACTGCCGCTCTTACTACTGCCACTGCCCTCACCACCGCTCCAGCCATCTTCAAATAACCCTCGCACCAATGCCATCTCGCATAATCGCTTTTGTGTTTTTTTGTTTTACTTGCATTCATCCATCTGCATCTACTCTTTCCTATGCATCCTTCCACAAATAAATATTTATCTAATGAATACAATAATGCATCTGCACCTGCACGCTACCTTGTAGCTATACTCTACATGCATGTGATTATATCTACAAATGATGAGATAGAATTTATTACAACAGACGGTATCACACTTGGAAGAATAGAAATAAAGGTTGTCCTTTATAAGGATAAAGAGGTAAAAATTGTCTATCTACAGTCGTTTATGATTCAGTAGGTACTGGAGCTGGTGCAGGAGACACTTGTTGCTGCTGTTGCTGCTGTGTTTGTTGTTGCTGTGGTTGCTCACCTATGACAGCTGTCAACATCGTCATCATATTGGGGTTGATAGCAATGCTCTTGGTGCAGTCAGTCGTCTTATAGATGCCCACTAGGCGATTGGCCAATTCAAACATGTTGTTGCGCAAGCTGATAATCACAAACTGTGCGTTGCGCGTCCGTTCTGCTATGTAGTTGGCCACAATGGACACATTTCGGAAGTCCAGCGCGGCATCAATCTCATCCATTACGTACAGCGGTGTCGGCTTAAAATGATGGAGTGCGAACACGAGGGCCAGCGAACTCAGAGTCTGTTAAAATACAACATGAGCACTCACATCGTATTGAATTTTTTTTAGTCCTACCTTTTCGCCACCCGATAAATTGGAAATGTTCTTCCAACTCTTTTTTGGAGGCATCACACTGAAGACAATACCCTCCGAGAACGGGTCCAAGCTGTCCACCAGTTCAAGTTCGGCATTGCCTCCCATAGTGATCATCTGCATGCATTGTAAATAGAGGGTCCCACATAAGTTTCTCCCTGCTCTACCTGATACATTTCCTTGAGCTTCTGCGAGATCACGTTGAAGCCCTGCATGAATTCATCAAGTCTCTGTTTGCGTAGCCGATCCACTTCACTCTTGACTGTGTCTCGCTGCGTCGTAATCTCATCCAAATCCTTGGTACGCTCATCATACTCGTGTTGTCGTCGCTTGTACTCGTCCAACACTGACAAATTTGGCTTGGCGCTCTGCACATACGCTGAGCCAGGGAATCAGTATCTCTTGATAGGTCACTGGACGTCATAAACATACCTTCTAGCTCGGCAATCTCGATCTTAATCGTCTCTTTGGCATCTTGGAGTGAATTAAGCTCTTCATCATTGTACGTCTTTAGCTGCATCTCCTGCTCAGGCGCATCACTATGGAAGAATACATGTCAGTGTCTTACTCTACACAAGCTGGCAGTAATTTACTTGTAATTATTAAGGCTCAATTTGGAAATCTGTTCCGTCAAATTGGCCACGCGACGCTTGTTATCCGTTTCGCTGCGCTGATAATCTTCCAATTTGTTCTTGATCTCAACTTCTGATTTGCGCAAGTTGTTAATCTCGGCAGTCTTTTCATCCAGATCTTTCTTGATTCGCTCCACCTCGGCCTTCTTGGCCTCCGTTTGCTAACAATGTGTGAGAGAAACAGGTTTTTACCTTTCTATTTCTAATACCTTCTTCGATTCCTCGGCTTCCCTCAAAACTTTGGCCGCTTCTTGCGATTTGACAAGACTTTCTTGTTCAAGGCTTTTGAGATCTTCCTGAATTTTTTGCACCTCTTGCTCGGTCTTGTTGATAGTCGACTCAAGCTTTGTCACATCTTTTTCCGCCTTGGCCTTGGCCACCATCGCCTTGGTAATGCGATTATTGAGGTTATCGATCCGCTTACGCACGTCTTCGACCACAATCTTTTGTAGACGCAGATCCATGCCACCTGCATCCATTATTTCTTCTTGTAGACTGCTGATTGTTCCCTCGATCTCGGACGTCTTTTCTCTGAGGTCGTTCAAATCCTGCTCCAGACCCTCGATTTCGGTGCTGATATCCTCATGACGCTTAACATCTTCAGGGCTCGGTTTGGTGTGTGTCCTAGGAAGCAAGAAAAGATGGTGTGTAAGTCACTTTGCAATGTTTTGCTCCGAGACATTACTTCAGATCCTTGAGTCGCTCGTGCTCGTCCTTGATTTGACGGTCCAAGCTATCAATGTCCATTTGCAGCTTGTTAGCTTCCATTCGCTTGCGCGGAAGCGCATCCTTTTTGGCATTCAGAGAGAGCTCCGCCGCGCGCTTCTGTTCGCCCAACTCGCGCATCTCTTGTTCAAGTTTGTCACGCTCTCGTTCCAGCTCAGCCACCGCCTCTGCGCTGACGCCTTCGTCTTTGAACTTGGAGCTCATGGCACCGCGCTGCTGGCGATGGCCACCACCCGTCATGGCACCTGACTTCTCGATCAGTTTACCGTCCAAGGCGACGACCCGCCATCGTTTACGTCCGTACGCAATACGGTTCGCTTGCTGAAGCGAGTCAGCAACGAGGGTATCTCGGAGTACACTGTAGAACGCCGGCGCAAATTTGTCAGATTTCGGTTTGACGAGGTCAAACAAACGCGGCACATTTTCGGGTGTCTCGATCGCTCGCGTGTCTTGATGGCCGAGCTTATCCAGAACGGTAAACACCGCACGACCAAGACCGTTCTTGCGCAAGTACTCGATGCAAGCCTGGCCAGCTTCTACAGTATCCACGACGATGTTGTCAAGCGCAGGACAGGCGGTCGATATAGCCACATCGTATTTATCGTCAATGACACCGAGGTTGCCCATGCGGTCCTACCAATTGAACTTTCGATCAGGCTATCATGCCCTGCCCATGCAAGCATATCTGTAGTCAAACGCGACTTACATGGATACCCTTGATGCGTCCAGAGTCCCGCATGCGCAGAAGACTGTCGAGAATTTTGCCTTGGCTCTGCTTTTGCTGCATTGATGCGCGCGCCTCGTCCGCTTTCTGACGGGCAGTGATCAGCTTGGATCGTAGCGTGGTTTCTTTCTCTGTGACTCCTGCGAGCTCTTTTTCGAGATCAGCGATTGTTTTTTGGAGGTTCTCCAGCTCCTTTGGCACTGCCTTGATCTCTTTGCGCTAATGTAATATGAGCCATTTTATACGTCTCAGAATTATACTCTTTCCATTTACCTTGGCTTTCCACATGTCTTCCACTTTTTTCACCTGTTCTTCTGCATTTTGGACAGCTTTTTCGCCCGACGAAATCTTTTCAGCGAGGATTTCACGCTCGGACACCTTCACATCGATGGCACGCTTCTTCTCGTTGACCTTGGCTGTCCAGGGAGCCAGCGCTTTTTGATGCTCTTCAATCTCTGCTCGGAAACCGTCCGTCTTGCCTTTGAGTTCTGCATTAATTCCCTCGAGTTTCTTTTCTTCGCTCTTGAGTTGCTTTTCAAGCTCTTTGATGTCCTTTTTGCGCTTGGTCAGGTCTTCGCCGTTGGTCTTGATTGCATCTCGGGCTTTATTTCGGGCTTCACGATCCTAAGAAAGAAGCATTTATCAGAATAATACTTTCTATGAACGAGAGGGGCAGCGCACCGTTTCCATGGATGTTTTGTTCTTTTCCATTTTTGTTTCCAAGTGCGTCTTCCGCTCCTTGATCTGGACATCTTCTTTTTCGAACTTCGCATGCTTTTTGTAGATTTTGTCTGTTCTGGTAATTAATGCTTGGTACTCTTCAACAGCATCTGAATGGGTCTTATTCATCTCATTGATCTCGTTCTCGAGGCCTTTGTGGTTCTGTTGCTCTTCCTTAAGCTTTTCCTTGAGCTCCTCCTATAGCAAACAGTAAAGTAAGCATGTCGTAACGCATGTATCATGTTCCTTACAATAGCCTTCGTTGCTGTCTTGATGTTTTCATTGGCTTCGTAAAGGAATATCTGGTAGAGTTCGTTCTTTTGCCTCGCAAGCTCGTTCTCATTTTCAAGATATGTCTCCGCCTCGCGTTTTTTTTCCTAAGTAACATGGCAATGGGTTAGCGAATGCGTAATCCAGCACAGAAGCGGCTCACCTCGAGATTGTCTTTTTCTCGTCCGACATAACGCACACGGTTCAGTTTCTCCATACGCTCCTCATTCAGAGTTTCCAGGCGCTCATTGGCTTCATCGATTGGCTCCTTGTACTTCGATGTACCGATGATATCTTCCAAGTATTCCAATAAACCGTCGTCGTTCTCGTCTTTGGCTTTGGGTTTCATAAGCGCGATGGATTCGACCTCGCCCTGAAGAATGAGAAAACGCTTGTGATCCAGGTCGATGCCTCGCTTGCGCAATAGCGTGGTCACTTCGGTAAATGAGCTAGTCTTGTCGTTAATATAGTATTTGCTGGCATTGTTGCGATAAGCGAAACGGGATATGACCAGTTTGGAATTGGGTACGCGGTCAAATGCAGCTGGCGTATCCTGTTAAGGGGGGCAACATGAGCTTTCTAATGGTTCCATGCATCTTCTGAACTCGACGTACACCATCAATGATCTCCTGAAAGTGGATTTCGACAGAGCACGAGTCACAGTTGGGGTGTTTGGCTGAATTGTGGATGAGCTCCGACAGTTTGCCTTGACGCATCTTGTTGGCACGGTAACCGAACACAAAGAGAAGCGAGTCGATCACGTTTGATTTACCGGAGCCATTGGGACCGACGACTGTTAAAGATGTGAGTCGAAATACAACCTACAAATGAGAGTCGACCTACTAGCGCTGAAAGACTATATAGAGTAATGCACATAAGTTTTTCAGAAAAGTACATTCTCGCGAACCGAAAAAAAAAAAAAAAAACCATAAAAAATAAAAGAGAGAGGAGCAAGTACCTTATGAAAGGGCCCGATGACCTGGCGACCAGCGTAAGACTTGAAGTTGTTGAGGACCATCTTTGTTATAACAAGCCGGGGTTTGCTCGGCTCAGGGCTGTCTTGCAGTTGAACACGCTGCGACTGCGACTGGGACTGGGACTGGGCTTGAGCTCGAGCATGAGCATGAGCATGAGAATAAGCATGCGCATGAGCTTGAGCTTGAGCTTGAGCTTGTGATTGTGATTGTGATTGGACTTGTGAGTGAGGCTGAGGCCCTGTGCCCTGGGTATCCGGGCTAAATGCCACTTTGCGCGAAGGTACAGAAGAGGGCTGAGGCGAACGAGGTGCTTGGGTAGGTTGGGACGAGGGCTGATCAACCGTCTGCGTGGAAGGTTGAGGAGTGGTTGCTGTCCCAGTTGTTGTCATTGGCGTTGTTGTCTCGTCAGGAAGGGCATCCACGTCGGGTTGAATCGTGTCTGCTGTTTGGCTGTCGTCCTCTTTGAGCCGCTTTTTGTCGTAATCTTCGGTCGGCTCTGGGCTTTCCGAGAGATGTCGTTTCCGCACGTTGGACATGTTGAAAAAGTGTTGTAGGATTGGAAAAGAGCGCTCTTAATTTACGCGACTCTTGAAATATTATTCTCTTTCGCTTGTTTATATTGTCTTGTATACTGTATATTTATTCCTTGGACAAAGTTGTCAGCAATGAAAGAGCTGATAACAATATACATTCGGGAATAAGAACGGGCTCTGTCCACTCATAGTGCGATGGCTACATTTCAGGACATGCAGGTTTATTCATGAGAGTGATGATATACTGTAGATAGATAATGCTATTGGATGAGATGTGTATAGGATGCTAACGTAAAGGAACTAAAGCTTCTGGAGATCAAATCTTTTCTCTCCAGCTCGTTTCACAAGTGAATAGCGTTCAAGGTCATAAGTATCGTACATTTCACGAGCCAATTTGGCTGCTTGGTGGTGAAGCGGTTTGCGCGTTGCCTGAAGAGCATAATCCCGGTTGATCCAAATGCACATGGCAAGGCATTCGCGATGCTGATTTAGGTCACCGTACCAGTACTGAAGATGAATGTATGAGTGAGTTATAGGCAGACCAAAAAACCCTCTATACTGTATATATATATATATATATATATATATATATGTATGTTATTTACCTTGAGTAAACCACCACTCTGGATTGCCTCTTGCTGTGCCTGGGCATCGGCTTCAAAAAGCAGTTGATGATTGGCATCCGCTCGCCGGACACTCCGAAAAGCGACAATGAACCAATCGCCTTCGGTCTCCGATCCGAGACGACCAGCCACTTCGTCCCAGTTAAATACGTCAGCCAGGGGTGCTTTTGCATAGTCTCCTGTGATGACATGGAAGTACGGCAGCGCTTTCTCTAGCAAAACACGATCCACTGGTCGCAAATCCCGTTCGATCTTGGCTCGGTTTTCCGGAGTCTCGCCGAGCCATCCCGCAGGCCCAATTGTAGTGTTGTGGATACTGCGGCCATTCAGATCTTGTGCGACGATCGCCTGTTCCACAGCCTGTCCGTCAGACAGGTCCACACCAGACTGCTTGGATCCGATAGCAGCAGAAGAAGATTTGGCAAGCATTGCTTTTGTAAAGGTATAGGTATAGGAGAGTAAGAAAGAAGGAAAGAAAAAGTTTTCAATTCTCTCTTTCGGAGCAGGTTTTACGCCTTTAAGTAGTGAATTAGCTTATTGCACCATCGAAAGAATGATTGGATGACACTGAAACAAGCCTGTTCTCTCGTTTGACCAAACGAGCAAGTCCACCCTTATTCTGCCTGGCCCTCTGGCATTGCGCTCTCGCTATTCCTGCTTCCAATCACGCCATTTTTGTGCCTTGAAATTCTTTGAGTATGTCGTCAATGCATGGCTTCTACTCCTCACCCCCGCAATACAATCATCTCATCCAACACATACTAGAGTGCGACCATTATTAGTGCATCATGTGCTACGTAGCTTGACAACAACTTGCCTCCTCCAGCTCTCGCTATAGGGAAACTCCCCCATCATTCTTTTCGTGACATCCACATAGATATCAGCAGTCTGTAAGAAACATATGCTGTTTCATCGTTACTACTACTTGCATCCAGCAGTGACCTTGTATGTATGTTTACAGCTGCGTTGATTTTAAATTGATGGACATGAAGTTGTCTGGACCTGCCGTTTCCCTCTATTACACGCAACCCCTTTTCCGCTTTGCTATGCAGAAAACTAAACACAACAGCTTTCAAATCTGAGAAATCCACCGCTCAACTCATCCCTTTCCAGTCGTTGGGTTTAATTATTCTGTACCCAAATGTTCCAAAGCGACTCAGATATAAATGATCATGCACCGTCATCGTATACATCTATTAACGCTTGGCACGCTGGCCGCCTGTTTCGGTTGTGACAGAGGTACGTGTAGCTGTCGTATTGTCGCTGTGGCCTGTATGCCAGAATAGCATGGCGCATAGTTGACACCGAGGATTCAGTACCATTGGGGTGAGACCAATGGGGTGGCATTCAGGAATACTTCAACGTGGAGAATCTTTACAAGGGAGATGCATGAATCGAAATGATGGTATGTATGTATGCAATGGTTCTATATCATGAACGTATTCCTTTCTATCGATCTATATCTATATGTAGAACTACTATATTACAACCAAAGCTGCCAGCCATGGACGGTAGCACGTGTCTCGATGTCGCCTGGGTCTTCTTCAAACATGACGTGCATCTTCTTTTGTAAAAAGTGATCAGCGTGAAAACTGTAACCGACGAGTTCACGGTCATCAGGATCAATATCCTCTTGGTAAGGCCGTTGAGCAATCTGGAAGAAGTCGAGATCCCGATGGGCGAGGTGAGGACGGTGATGGGTGTAAAAGACATAGACGCGGCCAGTGGACGGAGTGAGGAGATCGCGGCAGGTACGAAGCATGGCGTGGTGCTGAGAGTGGTTGAAAACAAGGTCGCTGAGGATAATCACATCATATGTGGACTTGCCCACCGGTAATGCTCTGCGTAGACTCGCTGTGGATGTGCCCCAGACATAGCCTTCGACGTGGACACGTTCTTTGATAGAGTCAGGCAAATTGATATCGGCATTGTATTGCATATTGTCGACCAATTCCTTGTCTGGATAGTCAGTAACGACCACTTTGGATGCTCCGTTCAAGGCAGCCACTATACTCGGTAGGGCGCCTCCTGCACCGAGCTCAAGCACGGTTTTGCCTGCGCAAATGGACGGGTTTTGGTCAAAATGGTCAGCAAACACTTTGGATGCGTTCCACAGATGATGCGCCCAAAGAGGATGAGACCCAACGAGACGTATCTTTACTGACTTGCTGTCATCTAATGTTAATGTGAGACGGCTTTTCCAAACCACACGAGTAGATAGCCCTCACCTTGGCAGTTCTCGCGTGTATAAGTTTCGAAGGTGGGATCTGGGATGGACGCTACTTCATCATCGGGCTGCAAGAAGTACACACTGCCATGTCAAGCATATGTATATATATATATATAATATATGTACACATATATGTAGAGAAAAGGAGGAATGAGCTTACACCAAAGAGATCACCAGTAAAGTTTTCCTCGTCGTCGGCCATGTCAAATAAACTGGAAGGAGGGAAAAAGCCTGAAACGAAAAAAAAAAATGTTGCCGCGAATTTGTGACCTGCACCACCAATTCTCGTCATTCTCTTCTTTCTTGCCTTCCATCGATGGACCCTTACAGATCAAATCCTTATGGCGGTAAGCCCGTTGCTGTATCAAAGTAACATAGCTCTAAGTATACAATAGGGTACCGTCCGCCGGGCGGTGGGTATCGTCCACCGATGGGCATGCCGCCACAGCCGTATGGCATGCCACCAGGAGGAGGGCCACCCGGTCCGTATGGTGCTCCGCGTCCTCCAATGTCCCACCCTCGCCCACCTCCTCCACACCTTCAGCACAATGCACCAACACAGCACCAGCACCAGCAGGACGCTAACAAACTCACCACCGTCTTTGTTGGCGCGATCGCTCCTGGCATTGACGATGCTTGGCTCGAGAAGCTGCTCAAGGTACCACTCAGTCATGCGCGTCCGTGTGTGCTAGACTGACACCTCCTTATTCTCACATAGGCATGTGGTACTCTTGTCAATTGGAAACGCACAAAGGACCCTTCCGGAAATCCCAAAGGCTTTGGGTTCGCCGAGTATGAAGATCCTGACAGCGTCTTGCGTGCACTCAAAGTACTTGGTGGCGACGAAGGTTTCCACGACGGTCTGCTTCTCACTGGGCGCGACGCAAACCATACTCAAAAAAAGCTCATTGTACATATTAACTCTATTCATGTTTTATTCTTGGCTTATGCTGATTTTCATTCCTGTGGATAGGTCAAAGCCGATGACAACGTCCGCAACCATTTGGAAGAACACAAGATACGGACAATGCAGACCAACGTAAGACTAGTGATGAGCAAGCCCGCTCTATCTGTGCTCATATCCATTCTTGCTAGTCTTCGGATGAACAGGACAGCAATGCTATGAACCTCGTTAATGAATATGTAAATGCCATCAACGACGGCCGTATCGCTTCCGATATGCACGACGGACACTCAGCCGAAGGAGAAGCCGCGAAAGATGACGCCGATGCCGACGAAGAGGACATCATCACTAAAGAGCTCTCGTCGTTTCGTGAACGCGCTGCTCAGCGTGACGAAGACCGACGTCGGCATGACGATTACCATGACGAACCCAGGCGACACGACAGACGCCATCACCGCGCCTCACCTGAACCTGAGCGCCATCGTCGTGGAAGAAATGGACATCGACAAGATTTCGTACGCGCTGCGGATGAACACCTTGAGGAAGACGAAGACATTAGCGACACCGAACTGGAAAGGCGGCGCGAGGAAAAGCACGAACGGGAAACAGAGCATGCTTTCCGTCAAAGAGAACAGCGCGTCGAGAAACGTGAGATGATGCAGCTGGAAGACTATGACCGCGAGCGGGCTCGTGTTGAAGAGGAAGATTATCGCCGTGCTCAAAATAAGCAGTATTGGTCTGAGCGCCTTGCCAACTACGACGATGAAAAAGAAATTGACAGCGGTCATGCAGAATATTATTCCAACAGGTATGTATTGTATACGCGAAAAAAAAAAGAAAAGAAAATTGTTGATATCAGATTGTATACTCAATCCTTTACTACAAGATCGCGCTGGCGCAAGCACCGGATGGCTTTTCGCCGCCGAGAAGAGGAATTGGACGAGGAAGACCGGCGGGCTGAGGCCCTGGAGAGAGAAGATGAAGCGCGTCGGACTGAGCAGGAAAGGGCGCGCTTGCAGCAAGATAGCGCAGCAACCCAGGCCGCGGTGGAAGCACCCAAGATCGCCATCAAGCCTACCAAGCTCAGCTTCAACGCACCCATTAAGCGGATATCAGCTATGGGTGGTGCTGAGGATGATGAGGATGACGAACAAAGTGGCAGGAAACGACGGGTTTTGGTACCCCTTGACTATGGTGATGACGTCGCTCTGGATGACGCGTCTCACCTGGATAACGAGGAGCGCGTTAAACTCGTAAAGGAACTCATCGACTCTATACCAAGCTCAGAAGAAGAGCTATGGAGCTGGCCCGTGAAGTTTGATCAAGTGGATGAGGTGAGCAAACGGAATCCATGCAATATGGAACGCAAAAATGTCTAATAGTGTTCCATCGATCAGGACTTGATGGAGTCCAAGCTGCGCCCCTTTGTCACCAAGAAGATTGTCGAGTTGGTCGGAGAAGAGGAGCAGGAGCTTATCAACTTTATCCTGGATTTTGTCGGTCAGAAACGCCCACCTACCGAGCTGGTTCAAGAACTGGAAGTGGTAATTTCTTGTTTGTCACTATCTTTTTTTTTCTGACCTTCTCGTTCGCAGACTTTGGATCAAGACGCTTTAGTTTTCACCATGAAATTCTGGCGAGCTTTGATATTCGAAACCGAACGAAAGTCTCGACGGCTGTAATGTTTTGGGCACTCTCATAATTACTCATGAATAAAAGAGGAAGCTTAATGAGCAAAAGCCATTGAAGCGCTATACACAAGATATCAGAAAGGTAGTAATTATGGTGGTTCAGAATATATATTGCATTAAGCAGCAGTTATAGCACAGTCAATGGTGTCGCTATGTTGATTAATGTGTTTTCTCGCATGATTTAGAAGTATGACAGCTTCCAGACGTAGTCACTGGTATAGCCGGGGAAATCAAACAAACAAATAATACAAGGTGAGATGATAAAAGCGGATGGAATGAAAAAGGATGCTTGATGGAACAAACAAGTAAACAAGTAGGCCGAAACACTGATACGATCGAGTCTCATTTATACTATTTATTTTAAATATTTGTTCTTGATCTAGTGGAACAGAAGTAAACCTATAAAAAGGAACTTTGACATGTACAAAGTGCATACCGTATCAGCTCACGTCATCTAAATGAAGACAGCTGCTGCCCTTTCCCTCTTTGTGATTGCCGGCACGACTTCGGTGCAGGCCCTTGACAGAACAATTGCCTTTGCTGATAGCTATACTGGCAACGGCAACGGTAAGATATATTAGCGACCGAGGCACTCACATTATACAATTCTCTGAAAAGACTATGCTAACTCTGGCTTCCCTCCCTCGCCTCCCTATTGGAAGGGTCGCTTCTCCGATGGACCTACCTGGCGCGAGTATGTAGCTGACAATCTGAAGGGCATGGATGTGATCAACCATGGCCATGGTGGAGCTACCACGGACGACTAGTATGCGTACTGAGTTTAATGGCTACATTGTTCCTGGTACAGTGCAGCAGGTAGAGCAGTCTGACGACAACGGTACCAAGAACGGCCTCTACATCATCTCCATTGGTTATAACGACCTTAACGGCATTATCAACCCTGACATGGTATGCAAAAAGAAAAAGTTTAGTCAGTATGAACACCATAGTCACATTTAATCGTTATGATAGTACAAGTGAATTATAATTACAGTAAGGAAGATGTCGCTCGTGGCGTCGTCAATACCGTCAAGGGCATCCAGAAGAAATACAATGGAAAGAAATTTCTCTTCCAGAATGTGGCACCTTTCTACCACTGGCCTGTCATCCAGGAGAAGGACAAGGATCGCGCCAAGACGCTGATCAACGAATACAATTCGCTCGTCGAGTCTGAGGTCAAGAAGATCATGGGTATCAAAGCCAAGTCTATGGATATCAATTCCCTGGTTTAAAGAAGCCGTCGAGAACCCAGAAAATTTAGGCCTTCGCATGGATGGCGCTTGCGATCCTGGCATCGGCAAGACCGACGCTTGCAACGACCCCGAGAAGCACTTCTATTTTGACTCATACCACCCTCAGGCCAAGGTCCACAAGGCATGGGGCGAGTGGGCCACCGACTATCTCACCAAGGCTTACGACCTCGGCGGCAAGGGTAAGGGTAGCGATAATTGAGCTACCTCTGTGACGCGTGACTAACAGGGACTCTTCCTATGGACTTTAGTCAATCAACAACCCAATGGAGTAATGAATTGTGTGTCTATTCTTTGTTGTTGCGCAATACATGAAAACGTTGAGGCGTGGCGTAAACACTAAACACCCCTTCCATATACATGTTTCACAGACGCTACCCATGTAATCTAGTTCGCGTTCTGATTGTTTGGTAGCATTGTCAAGAATATTATGACGCGAAGACCACAATGGTCATGCCTGTTTTCATGTGTAAATGGCTGGAATTGGCTGCTTTTTGTTCGATCGTCGTACTATCGATACCAGGTATCATGTCTGACTACAATATGCAAGGGATGCTTTTATTCTTCTGATCGCTTCCCCTCCCCCCCCCCCCGGGAGGGGGAAGATATATTGCAGGCGATAATCATTGTATTTCTGTGCAAACTGTCTGGCCAGCACTGAAGGCCACCTTTATTAGATAACGAATGTGAGCGGCAATAGTTGAGAGCGTATTCTGCAGCTTTATTTCACACATAAGAGAAGAACAATCATTGAAAGATAGCTATGTCTATATGTGCACGGCGTCGCACAAAAGGTAGACACATACACACAAATTGGTCAAACTCGGCGTATAACCTTAAATAGAGTCGGAAAAGCACAAACATGGAAAGCGTCCCGTTGCCATAAGAAAACCAGATTTTATCCTCACTCCCTTTTTTCGTCTGTTTCATTTCTTTCCATTTCATTTCTTTCACATTTGTTTTCATCAAAACATGCAAACCAGTGATGCTCATCTTACAACAAGAAGCTATGTTCATACGGAAGCCGCATCTGTGGAATATGCCCGCAGCGGATCTACGACTATCAAGATTACCATGACCACCACCCGTTTGTCAGATATTTTAATTCCCTTCTCGTTGTCATCGATTTTTTCCGGGACGCCGGGGCGGTGGCAGAAGCAGAAGCAAACGCAAGACATCCACACAGTTCCGTCGAACGATCATAATCGATTTAGCAAAGACGAAGAACGCGTTTTGGTATATCAATTTTGCGGGTCTTGAGAGAGCCCTCATATGTAACATACCACTCGACGAATGGCTACCCGAAAGTTAATCCGCCACAAGGCTTTTCGTTTGAAACAGTGAAAATAGAAGTCGTGTTTGTACATTTTGGCCCATATCCTTCCCTCTTCTCGTATGCCACATTCTTTACAGCATTCGCTTACATACACATAAAGTACATAAGCATATGCACTCATACTGTGCTGTGTTTTCACACCGTTCAAGGCAATTAAACAGAGCTTCGCTTGTCTCCGAGTTCACGATCTCATGTCGTATAAGGCATATCGTCCAGTCGGGATCACCTATTTCTGACGAACAAGGTTGAACAAAAGTGACCCGAATTTTTCCCGCGCGCTCTGCATGGTGTCAAATATGGTAGCACGCTCATACGGATATACCTTATCTACAGATCACCTGTCCCGCATCATTTTTACCCAACATTAAGACGACATATCACGGTCATTATACAATGAAGACCCTCACGCTCAAGCTGACTTTTAAAAGCGACTATCGCAAACACAAGCTTGGAAAGCCATTGCCTGTCCTGTCCAGAAGATAATGTGTAAGTCCACTCGGATATGATTCTCTTGTCTGATGACACAGCCAAGAATGCATACTAATATGTATATGTGATGTTTGTATCCACACGATGCTGTAGATTGATTCATTTAGGAGGTATTCTCGTAGAAGAAGAAAAGACATATACACTTGGCGAGACAGCTTCCTGTACCACTTTTTACATGTTCAGGTCAACCGGGCAATGTGTACACACAGTTGGATGATTGCTATTGCCTGAATTCTATATCAAATTCACTGTTTTTTCTAGCCAGAATCTCTTCGTCTCAAGAGCATTTGGATTTGCTTTGTGTCCTTGGCACTCGATGTACAACGTTGCTGGGTGGAATATTCGACTGGCATTGACAGTCGACAGAATCATGATTAATTGAACAGGCAACGGAGCATAATAGAGACTGTTTGAAATATATTTTGTTTATCACTTATACGTTATTCAAGGTACACGATTTCCAGCCATACACACTTCGCTATACGGTGTCGGCCCTTTACAGATATATATGATATATCAGATTTGTCATCGTGAGTAATCACAAGGCTTTCCTGCAGAGGTCTTCTGTCCACTGGGTATGTGACAGGGATTTACCGAAATTTTGATGCCATAAATTTTTGACGTTGCACAGCGTGTTCATATAAAAAGAAGTGTAGTTATGGATTCTCTTCCTTTCTGTATCACGTCTAGTCGTAGAAATCTCCAGTATCACCTCATATTGAAATTATGAGAGCTCAATCGCAAAGCAATGTGGACGTAGGTATTCGGACGTTAGGCGAGTTCTCGATGTTCAAAATGATACGATCCATTCGTTTGATTGCTATAGGAGGCGTTGAAGCGCATCATAAAAGTGTGCGAGTCAGAGTATGACGAGCGCGATATGCTCTTGGAGATGGCGAAAATAATGAGTCGGCAGAACATGGAGAAGCTTGCTCGTCGTGCTCGGGAGGTGCTGGTGTAGAAATCAAGTTACCGAGGCCGAAAGAGGATCATGTTACACAATGCGAAACACATGAGCGTCGACTTGTGCCAAGACGAGCCGATTTCCACTCTCCCATACATACCCTACAGAGACAGTACGCACACTTTATACTTAACACCTATACACCGCTTTATACCACTATACAGTACATACATGATCAGCTTGATCCTGGGTTACATTTTTCTTGGTGCTGTCTTTTATGTGGAGCATCGGTACGAATCAAGCAAGTCGACAATGACCATTCAGACGTCTGGTGACGATGGCGGGAGTACACGGCTTTTGGTGATTGTGTTTGCAGTTTGCTTGATGGTGAACCCTGTATTTTGGCTTCTCCTTGGAGTGGGGAGTGGGCCTGCTTGGCTAGGCTGGGTCGGTCTTGGATGGATTACTGGCGGCCTTGTTCTACTGCGGTGGACCCTGTTCGTCAACCCTTTTTACTTGCGTTCGATGGCCACCACCGACGACCAATACATCTGCACTGAAGGTCCATACAAGGTTGTGCGCCATCCGGGATACACTGCATTTGTAGTCGCTTGGCTTGGATTTGGTCTGACAACTGCCAACTGGTTCGCTCTCCTCACCACGACCGTCCTTGTCTTGTATGCCTACTTCAAGCATATTCAATCAGAGGAGCAGATGATGCTTGATCGTTTCGGCGTCGATTACCAGCAATATATCAACGAATCATTTCGGTAAGCTGATAATCATATCTACAATATATCTTATTCAGTTGCTGACTTATTATCATAACAACGTTCTATGAAATGGCCATACCCTTTGTATCCCACACCTTTTCATATGCATATGAACTTTTCCCTTGTTTTCGTGTATGCATTTCTTATTGTAGACTGATTCCTTTTCTCTTTTAAGTTTTACTTCTGTACATAGTTTTGTTTTTGTCTATATTCTTGGATGATATCTTGGAGCGTTACGTACAACGGTACTCTGTGTATGTGTAATTTCATTTAGGCGTGGCAGCAGTAGTCATATGCAGAAATGCCCTGTTTTTTCAATCTCTCTTTTTCCCTCTTTTTTTCTCATTCTTTCAACTCGCACACTCTGAGTCTCAACTGCCGCATACGGTTTTATATTTTCCACTTTTTGGTCTGCACTGCACTGGTCAACGTTAATGACAGGAATGAAGACGCACACGAAATCACAAGTACGGTACAATCTTCGACCTCGACGTGGGTCACATCACCTTTTGGACGGACTTTCCTCTGGTGTCAGCCGCAGCTACGAGTCATATTCGCGAGCTGAGCTGCTTGAGCTCCAGGAGAGGAGCAAGCGCATACTCCACCACAAGTGAGTAAGGGTGCTAGGCGAAAAAGTATAAAATATGAAATATGAAATATAAAATATTATAAGAAAAAGCAAAAGCAAAAGCAAAAACGATAGTATTAAGTGCATCGCTGACTCCTCTTCCTTCCTTTCTCTCTTTCTTTATACTCTCGGAAAATAATATCTTACTCTAGAGCCGTAGTGAGTCAACTCCCTGATCAAGGCGCCCGTCTGCAAAACACGATTAACCATGTCGAGCAGCTGCTGAACGCTACGGCAGACTCCACCCTCGCTGCTCACCTTGCCGCCCTCACCTTGCAGACACCCCGTCAAGATCCTCGTCGTCGATATAAAATCACGAAAGCACGTGCCACACTTACCGCCTCTTCTGCCACGGTTGCCGCAACAACCACCGGCCCCACAGCGGCCGCTGCCGCACGGGATGCTCTTCCACCGCGCCCGCCTGTCTTGATCACCAAACGACGAAATAGCAGCACGTGTGTCCGCCCCACTGAAATCTCAAGTAATACAAATAATGGCTGCTCTTTTGGGCGACGTCGCACCTCCTCCGCTTCGTCGTTCGCTTCCTACCCTGTATCCTCATCATCCCCTGTCGATGAGCAGGTACGCCTATGATGTGTTTATGTTTATTTCTTTTAGAATTCATTCCCTGACTGTTGTTTGCTACTGACACAGAACCTTAACCACAAGACCTGCATGATGTCTCTCGCGGAATCTGTGCAGTTGCAAGAGTCCCACCATCGTTTGCTGGAGGTAGCACTTCCATCTCGTCTGTTACCTTATCCGCTTAGGCTCACACTACCCTTTTTTTTTTTTCAAATAGGGCGAATTGGTATCGCAAAAGCTCAACAGCCTTTGGTATGTCATATTCTCTGCATGATATATGGTTGTTTTTCCTTACGATTCTTTATTCGTAGTGATACTATGACCGAAATGAGGATTGCTTCCCCTTCTAAACGGAAACCGAGCCTTCCACGAGTACCCGAGGCTGTCGATGGGGATGAAAGCAACCTCAACGAAGACGCCGATGCATCGGGTGCATCACGGGAGCAGATGTATTACAGGATGGCAGCTAAACACCGACGGGCAGAACCATAAGACCCAAAAGATTGGAGGGATCAACTCTCTTTCTCTCCCATCCTTTCTGTCTTGTCTGTACATCGACCCACATACGCTGAGATACCATTCATGTCCCCTATATCCTTGCTGTTTACTTTACTTGACATAATACAACCATCAACCATTAAGTTAAAAGACTATTCCGGTCTGACAATGAACCATCATCACAGTATACAGTATGTATGGTACTGTACATATGATTATTGATATGGTCCTGTTTGTGCTTACTTTCTCCTAATCAAAGAGTTCGGGCGCACGGAGTGTTTGGTGCATCCTACAACAAACCCGAAACATAAAACATTTCATGTACACAGCTTCACTAAGGTTGAGTATATGTCTGCAGAACTACGATGCATGTCTTCCTACCCACATCGTAAGCTGCTGTAAAGGAGTACTATATCTTTTTTTCTGACAATCTGATGCTGATCGCACTTATTCCAAGGGGCGTCAAAGAGAAAATACAATTTTTGATGGGGTCTATTCCCTCCATCTTGTTGGATGAAAACAAACAAGTTTCTCTAACGTCACGAGCAGTGGTCCGGCATTAATGTATACTTCGATGTCAAAATAATAGGCACCGTCACCAGGTGATTCGGTCCTAGTCGTGCAAAATATTACTGGCGACCCAATGACGAGAATTACTCTGCTGCCGACATCCTTAATGCGGCCCTTTCCCATATCTTGAAGGCAGAACCATGTAATCACATGTCTACAGAGTCTGTGTAGCTGAATTTTGATGCGCAGACATCTGAAATTGGCCAGAACACGAATATTTACATCTAGCTTGCTGTACAGTACCATAGTAGCTATACTACAGCAACCAGTACAAGTTATGACTATGGTCCAATCAACCTATCAAATTTGAAAAGCCTGATTCTCTCGTATTTGTTGCATACACGCATGGCACTTGCGATGGAAGCGCAACCATGTATAGTTCGTGTGGTAGAAGGTACATTTGACTAGTCATCCTGCAAATGGCTGAAACAACGCTGTTTTACTCGAATTCTCTCGGCACATATTTCTCCTAGAATAAGATTTGACTACAATTCAGCGTATTCAACATACAGTAAGTCATTCATACACTTTGAGATGAATAGCTGTTGTTGTCTGGATATTGCTTTCTTTTATTCTTTTTCTTAAAGAGGTTTGACTCCCGTCTATACATTAATGCAGCATCCTGTTGCACAGAAATACAACTGTTTCCTTTGATCAGCGTAACCCGTTTCAACCGCCATCATAACTATATAGCTTTTTTGTGACTCATAAAGGCCTTTGTCTCGGCTATGGCATCTGGTAATAGATTGTACACGACTGTTACTGCTATACACAATAGGAGATACATATACAGAGCTTTCACACATGATTCGTGGCATCCATACCGGATGCCACCATCACAACTTGGCGTGTACTATCCGTCTACTGCTTCGTACTTTGGTCGCAGATAAAGCAGGGCATGTTTGACAGATTACTGTATTCATAATCTTATATATAAAAAAATAACATTCCCTACATCCGTGATTACGGAAACATGACACAAAAGACCCGGGTTCAATTCCTGGGCAGGGCGTCTGGCAAAGTAGACCACTGTGAGCTGTGAACGGTACCTGACGTCAATCCCTGTCAGCGTCCTTATCTTTACGCTCTTTTTTCCATTGGTAAAACGTGGATTGCGTGATAGCTTGGTTAGCCAATGGAACCTATGAAACTTGGAGAAATGCTCGGCGTCAGTCCCTGTCAGGTCCTTATCTTTTACTTCTCCTTTCCCGTTGGCACAGCCCGCCCGTGTTCTTGCATGAATATCGATTGACACGCGCTCTTTCTCATAAAGGTCAAATGTTATTTTATTTTCAGAAGCGTAATGGCCCACGCCTTCAGGTATATGGCCGCTTCTTACAAGTATCGGTGAATATATGTATGCTGTAAAAAAAACTCAAATTGAGGAAAAACAGAAAAGGTGTCTTTGACTTAGGTGTCAAGGTGTTCCTCTTGAGGGGCAAGAGAATCAAGCAATGCGGCTCGTGGATCTGTACTGTCTTCCTCTAGTTGCCCTCTTCTATTGTGGCCGCTGGCTCTTGCGATGTCACGGAGGACTAGTAGATCTTTCTCATAAACGGTCTTTTGTTTTCTCCCACGTCTACTTTTCTTCTTCTTTTCTTTACCCTGGTCAAGTCTTACGCTGGCAAGTGTATACGAAAGGATTTTGGTTACAAGTACAAACTAATAAGAAGTGTAACATAGACCACTGCGTTTCCCCCAAGTCCCTCTGCCACCGGTTGCCCGCCCCCAGCTGC
>JAMAMT010000194.1:0-32936 GCA_023630325.1 Syncephalastrum sp. PYS2702
GCTTCGGCCGCTGTGTATGTAAAGAAAATGAAGGGTAGTCCACGAGAACTAATTTCGGAACGAAATTTCGTAGGCTACTACCTGGAATAAGATCATAAACCTATATGCGGCCAAGACAGTCTGCAGCCACCTCATATATAGTATACAAAATGATTTCCTAAAGTGCTTACTTTATATATGTTCCCAAGCACATTAGAAGTACCTACACACTGCCACGAAATATTTTGGACCTGCGTAAAAAGCTCTGCAAAGCGTGCAGCATATGTCATGCACTATAAACGGCTACTAAAACTATTAAAAACAATAATGATTTTCATGTCCACACCCATGAATTAAATACCCACATCAACTAAACGCTCGACAGTGATCATAGTTCGCCTACTGGCGTAGATACTAGGAGCTTGGCCTTACACTAACATGCATTCGCGAACTATTGGCAAGGTTCAAACTACGTGCGCAGGTGCCCATCTCGATATTGAGAATGACAGCAGTCATTTCCAAGAGGTATCATATTTTTTTTTGGCTGGCCGTTCGTTGCTCTCCACACCTTTAGACACAGGACACCAACGAAACTCCTCAGCGTATACATATGCACGAGATCCTGATGATGGGCCCTCCAATGGAATTATAAATCGCATGCAGTCAGCGTTTACGTCATTCTCTGACAATGAGATTGATGAAGACAGGATGCCTGAAAACTTACTTTATCGGCTGCAGGTCTTATCCAGGTAGCTGACAATAGCTAAGGCGTCTTCATAGTCTAACGATTCAAGCAAGGTGAGAAGTTTTCGCACGTTGGGGAGGCTGCGTGTTAGTTTTCGGGAGACGCCATGACACGGTAGTGTTGCCGAAAAATTGACATAGAAGCTAGCTTTAAGAGTTTTACGACATATGCAGGAGCTGAAGTACCTCTCGGTGAGAGAAATGCTTCTGATAGGAACATTAAACGTACTTGTTATACGAAGCCTACTCATATCAAGTAAGAGAACATGATACCTAAACCGCCGTTTTATATATAACTCCAGGTGCAATGTGCGTGGACAGGCAAAGAAGCGAAAGTAACTACTTCTTCTCGACACACAGTCAGCCATCTAGTACTATCCCTAGAGTATGACAGACATCAGTTACACTGTATATAGATATTTGCATAGTCAGTTAATCGAAATTAGAGAAAACGACATAAGAAAACAAAGAAAGCTAGGATGATTCTCCCTTTTTCATGGTTATATCATTGCACTATTTGGGGGTGGAGAGGCTTCCTCTGTCGATCCGTGGCACTATTTCCCACGACAGTATCTCACGCTCTTCTTTCGTAATTTATGTTGGGACTGCACTACATTAAAGAAAGCTACAATAGAGCTTGGGCCAAGCTTCGCGGTTACGCGCCGTGTTTCGCGTCAATCCCGGTGTGACAGTACAGACATCCGCGGATGAAAATCAGCCATTGGTAACACTCCACGGACGCTGATCCTTTTTCCTCGTGTTTCTCTGACACAATACAGTTTTACCCTATCAGTGTGACACGCGTTTGGTCCCACGATTGAAGCAAACGAGAATAAAAAAGGGGCCCTCAAACTGTCACCCGAGGGACACACAAAATTATGGGTACCTGTGGTCGATTCGTACCCGCCACCATCTTAGTTAGGTCGCCTTGCTTTCATACCAAAATCAGTAAGCATTTTGTGTCACGGGTCCCTCAAGCGTATCTGTACTCAGCAAATCGATTTATCTGGTACAAGCCTCGAAAGATTTTATTCTCGTCCATCCCGGCGTAAATATATTCATCATCGGCTAAATTCATGCGCCACAAGCATCGGCCTTCATAGCTAGATATGGCTAAATGCCTGTCAGCAAAACCGCTCAAAACAAATGGAAAGCCGATGCCAAAAAAGAGAAAAAAAAAGAATGTGTCTCTGAAAATGACAAGTCTCTGCGGGTAAAACATGGCTTATTCTTTTGTTTATTTATAGTGTGCTTAAAAAAGCTTGAACACATACACATAATCGGATAAGACACCACACATTCGCCACTCCTGGGAAGTAAAAAAGTTGGCGCGAGCGCATCACTTGTTTATTTTAGGCAGGTAGACAAGGTTCCCTGTCATTTTGCACGTATACCGCACTCACATGGCAATGTGTACCTTTTTTTTTCTCTTTTTGTATGACACTATAATTAGTATTATACTGCGACGGAATGGGTTTACCGATGAGGATAAGGGACCGGTTAAAGGCGGACCTCCTAAATCGTATGCAGGTGTGAAACCGTGTACAATGGCGTCACATCCACTGACAATGGAGGTTTAGCTTGGTTCAACATCTGCTAACAAGGCGACAGCGAAGGAACAATATGGTAGGGACTCGCCGTCAAATTTACGCATGTTGACTGTTATGAATATGAACTTTTCTCGTGCGACCATCCCAATGACGACGCATGCTAAAGAACAAACCCAATTTTATTTTTAGTGAACCCAAACACATAAGGATTTAGAAGCCTGATCGTGAAGGAGCCTCAATCCCATAGGATCCACAGGCAGACGAGCAGAAGCATCGGCAAGGGAAATTCGGGTACTGTGCACCCCCCCGTCCAGCGGACTTGGTGGCGGTGATGTTTCACCGAGGAACAGAGATATGCAAACAGGTAAGACAGCCGCACGCGCACATTCACACAGTAAGACATTCCCTCGCTTTTAGCTTCACAAAAAAGAACGAAAAAACAAAACAAAAAAAATACCTTATGAAAACAGGCCAGTCGTTACTCTAGGATAAACAAGAGGTGGAGGAAAGAGAACAGTGCAGTCGGAAAAGCACAGGCTAAGCATTGTAGTGCTGGGGCAGTGTGAGGTCGCTGGCCTACATAATGGGTGGGGACAGAGGCGGATGTGGGACGCGTAAATCTTGCAGAAGGTTTCACGACCAACAAAGTATTCTACCGAAGAAAACACGTTCATGCAAAAAAAAAAAGCGCTTATTCAATACGAATAATAATGCCATAAGTAAATGAGTAGAAGAATCTTTTTTCTATTGTCAAACGACGATGAAAGCCACTTTATAGTTCAGCATACCTTTTTCAGATAAGGGAGGTTCGCGTGAAATGAAGCCCCAGCATCAAGCGATTGAGAAGGCGTCGTATTAGGAAGAGTTGCACATCTGGTTACGATAAGAATATAACAACGCTAAAAGATCCACGTAACTGTGTCTTGCTGGCGAGTTGATTATTTATTTCCCATGTTTATACATATAATAAATTTTGGTGGGGATTAGCGTCCTTCCAGATCAACAAAGCTGCATCGGCATCTTTTTCTTGTACGACTGACTACTGCTTCCAAAAAAGAGAGGGATGAGCTGATCTGTTGCGTTTGCGTGTCTTTGTGCGTGTAAAATATGTAGTGGCAATGACGGAAAACATGCTATAATAAAGGTTGGAGGGGGTAGAGAGGGGTGCAGTAAGAGATGCGATTGAAAAGGTGCAAGAAAAAGGCGTGCGTGGCGTGATGGAAAAGATGTATGTGCGTTGCCATGTTGAGTTGTGTCTTGTCGCGTGAGATGGGATGGGAAGGAAAAGGATGGGCCTATAAATCAAATAAAGAACATGCAAGGTGGAAACAAAGAAAAAGTAGAATGCATCATGGACAAAGTTAGAATGGTGTGTGTGGTGTTGCTGCAGCGAGCATGCATAGTAAGAAGGATAGCAGAGATAGCAAGGAGAGAGAAAAGAGATAAAACGCATGGACGCTCGGACGCCTGCACGCCTGCGCGTGTTGTGTGTGTATAGACGCAGCAGACGCACGTAAAGAAAGAAAATAAAGAAGGAAGGGGCGTCCGATTTTTTGTTTGTGTAGGCCGGTCAGCTCTAACCAGTATCCAGGTCACCGCGCGGGTTGTAGCCATCGTCATCGCTCGAATTATCATCGTCGTCGTTGCTTCCGTGGCGCCTTTTTTCTCCACCCTTTCGTTTTCGTTGGTTATTATCTTTTCGCACGGGAATCTTGATGCCTTGACGTGTGAAGCACTGTGATAGTTCAGTGGACGCTAAACCCAAAAAAGCAAACTTCCATGTCAACCATCAAGAAAAAAAATTTGATCGATAATAGTAATCAATTAAGAACGAAAAAAAACTTACGCACAACGCCCGGGAATCGTTTGGCGGAATAGACAGTGGCTACTTGCGTGTACACCTTATTCAGGACGCGCGACACGGGTTCGCCTGCCATGGGTGGCTGGTAGAAAGGCGGCCTAGAGGCGGAAGCGTCAGTTTCTAACGTCCAAAACGTTTATCCCCCCCTTTTTTTTGAACTTACGTGTGCACGTCGACCAAGGTGAATCCGAGCCTATACTTGCCTTCGAGGCGGATACTGAGATCCTGGAAGATGAAAAAGATGCCAAGCTGGCCTTGCGGGTCGTAGAGTTTGACGGCAGATGCCACAAGTGATCCAACGAGGTTTCGCGTATACTTGATCGCTGTGCGTTTGGATGGCTTTTTGTCCTTCCTTTTCCCGCGACGGCCGTCTGAATCATCTGTGGAAGAATGTTCTTCATCGTCTTCACCATCGTATCTGGTATCGTTGCTGTCCTCTTCATCTTCGTCGTGAAGGGTGCGCTGTTGCTGGGTGATCATACTCGCTTCTGTGATCCCGTCCGCTTGCCATCCGTCGCACGAGACGACAAAGAACGAGACATCCACTTTGCTATATAGCCAAAGCGAGAAATGTAATGAGTTCCTATTCCTTATAAGATTGCCAATCTATTACTTACGCTGGGTCAACAACCTGTCCGTCCTTGGTTTTTACAATGAGCTGCAGGATCGGGGGTGGACTGATCGGGCGCCGATCCTTCTCCCCGAAGCCACACATGCGGGCACGAATGGGTTGTTGGACAATGACCAACTCATACTCTCTGCATGGCGGAATGAGTTTCTCGTTTTGCTCTCCATTTTTTCCATAAATTATTCTAATTGTATGTTATGCGTACCTTTCCTCTAAATCAGTCGTGTCCGCGGCAAACATCATGTTTCGACGCGTCTCCGGGGGATGCATGCTGCTACTTGTTGCTGTCGTTGTAGGGCTGCTACCGCAACAACTTTCAGCCGCACTCCGGCCTAGGTCCTTTTGAATGAATCCCATTGCCCGTTCCGCAGCTGCCGATGAAGCTGATGGCGTCGGTGGTTGCTGTCGACGAGCCATTGAAACGAGCTCGCCAAATACATCCGTCTCAGCGCGCATGGGAGTTTGCACGCGCGGTGGCTCCTCTTGTTGCGGACGTTGCTGTGCATGGTGCTGGTGCTGGTGATGCTGGTGATGCTGATGATGCTGTTCCTGGATAGGGTTGTGCTGCTGGAGAACTTGCTGTGGCGCCTGAGGTGGTAAGTGCGATTGCTGTTGATAGGACGAAAAGAGGATCGAGTCATCTACCAAACGATTGGTCGGTTCGGGATCAAACGTCGAAGAGCTGGGTAGCGGAATCGTGGCTGCGCGTGGAATTGGTGTTTCAAGCGGCTGGGCCTGATGCACGGCCATGCTGTCGACGTATGCAGCCGACGACGGAGTCGCCATCACCGATTGGGATTGCTTAGCGCTACTCAGCAGCCCATAGGGGTCATGATAATGCTGACTACTCACAATAGGCTGCTCTTGATGATGGTGCTGCTGTTGCGCTTGCTGCGGAAGGTGGTGCGAGTGATGCGAGGCGGCTTCGGCTGCTGCCGCTGCCGCTGCTACTGCCGCTGCCGCAACAGAGGCTGACGGAGGAGGGACGGGTGGCGGAGGAGGCATCATCCAACTACTGCTTGTCTGCGGGTAATAGTAGTAGTTCATCTGTTCTTCGTTAACCATCGAAGGCACAGTAGCATACGACGGTTGTTGCTGGGGTTGACGCTGCTGATAAACACGCGATAGATCCATAGAACCTAATGAACGCGTGTCATACGCCATACGTTGCTGTTGCTGTTGATGCTGCTCGATATACGGCGAATGGTATACAGACGAAGTAGAAGACGACGGCGTAGGTGGTGGTGGTGGGAGAAAGGCCGTTTGATAGAAAAAGCGACTGCTGTCATCATCTTGACCTACAGCGACCGGCGTGGGCGTGCTGTCTTCCGCGTCTTCCTGGTCATCGTCGTTCGTCGTGCTATGGTGCGGCAGCATCTATCACTATCTGTTGTGCCTTCTCCCGAGAAAATGAAACTTAGAACTAAAGAAGGTAAAGGGAGTAAAAAGCAAAGGAAGGAAAAGAGGAAAAGAGAGAAGAAAGAGGAAAGTATACGGGTCTACAAAAATAAAAAATAAAATAAAAGGAAGACAGAGATCGAGAATAGAAAGTGGAAAGAGAGAAGAAAGAGAAGAGAGACAGGATGACGCGAGGTGGTACTCACTAAAAAAACTTTTTCTTGTTTTCATTTTATATACCAGGCCATTGGTACGGTCGACAAAATGGCATGATAATGATAATAATCTTTACCCCTTTCTCCTTGTATGAATAATCCAAAAAGAAAAGGACATGACAGGCGCGATAATCCAGAAGAGGCGCATTTGCCCGATCAAACAATGGTGCAAGCTGTCTTTTTACCAAATACGAAGCAAAGCAAGCGTGGGGTGCAGCCAATCGGCTGAGTAAGTCAAAGCGTAGCGAAAGGCAGAAAATGAATGGTGCAGTGTTTGGACCTTCATATGACATGAAAAAGAGCAGGAAGGTGATCATGTGTTACGTTCTTTTCCGCCATTTTACTTTCTTTTTATTTCTTTATGTTTCTGAAATAGCAATGGGCATTGGGCGGCCAATAAGTGAGAGCAGTATGTATAAATATAAGAGTGAGAATGAGGTAATTAAAGGGAAGGGAATAAAAGTGTAAAAAATATCCCCTACCATGGGTGTGATACAAGAGCGAGGCTCAGCCTAAGAGAGTTTGGCGGCGCCTTTAAGAAGCGGATGAGCAAAAAGTGCGAGCCAGTGCTTACTGAAGAAACTTGGGGGGAGTGCCAGGTGCGGTTGGCATGATGTGTGTGTGAGAGAGAGAAAGAGACAGAGAGACAGAGAGAGAGGCAGCCAGACGATACAGACAGCGGCGGCAAATGAGAGGGCGAGTAACCTTGCTTACTTTTACTTTTTGATCGGCGGGAAGGAAAATGAAAATAGGTGCGACCTGATTGTGCATGCTCTTTTCATACTCCGCAAGGGAATTGCACTAGGAAAAGAGTGTGCGATCAATGTTTGGGTATTACGGGGCATCAATGCACTTGGCCCATCTATCTGACACTGGTTCTTTTTTCCCACACCCGACCCTCTCCCGCTAATACCGCTTGGATTGCAACATTTCAAAATGTCTAAATAAAAATTTTAAAGACCATTCCTGCTGGAAAAGCTTTCTACTTACTTACCTTAATAATTATAGTCTGCACCCCTTAAACATATTGACCCCTTTCCTATTCTATTGTGTAACATATGGCTTCACTGCTGTTGTCCCCATAAGAACTCTCCATTCGTATCACCTAATGATACTATATGTAAATTATATTGATTTTCTACGTGTTAGAATGCAAAAAAGAGGGAAGAAAAGAAAAATTGGGAAAAAAGGGGGGGATAGCGGACAAGGAGATCGTATTGAATGAGTAAGAGTGTGTAAGAGTGTGTAAGAGTGTGTAAGAGTGTGTGGGTGTGAGTTTATATGTGTAAAAAAGTTAAAAAAGGGTGTTATATATGATGTGCAAAGTTGTCAGAAGGTGTGTATATGTGATCCGGAGGAGGAAAAGAAGAGAAGAGAAAAAGAAGGAGGAGATGGATGGTTTAGAGATGGTGAATGGTGATGGGGGGTGGTTTGATAGTGGTGAAGTCGAGGAGATATGGTAGTGGTGCAAGAAACAGAGAAGAAAGAAAGAATTTTAACCCGTTCTTTTCCAAGTTCAATGCTGATACTGTTGGTGTTGCTGATAGTGGTGGTGGGGATGATGAGGATGAGGGTTGCGATTGAAGTTGTTCAGATGGTTGTGGTTGTCCTGCCAGGGCATGGGCATAGCCCACAAGGAGCCGCCACTGCAGACGGATTCGGAAGCTGAGTAGTCACCCATGTCCCAGGCAGCCTGCCAACCACCGCCGGTACCAGTCGCCGAAGTCCATGACTGCATGAACTCCAAGAAGCGGACCTTTTCCTCGAAAGGTATGATTTCACTACTGCCCACCGTGCTCTTAATGTCCTCTTCTTCCTCAGGTACAGGAGGGATGGTCATGGCAGTGTAGTCGGACTGAGCAGGCGACAGCGAGCGCGGAGTGGAGATGGGACTGGTCATCCGCGAGCCTTCATAATAAGGTGAGGAAGAGGTGGTGGGGGAAGTTGCGCGGCTGCTGCTGCTTGTCGTATTCCCAGTGAGAGGAGCCGTCGTGGGCGTCGGTGGAGGTACACTCACACAGGAATCAATGGACATGCACAGTGCAGACGCCGGTCGTGTTCGTGAAGGCGGTGACGCATCTTTCCGCTGCTGCTGTTGGACTGGAGATTTCTTCTTCTCGCTCGGATATTGAGCAGAGCGTGGACGCGGAGACGTTTTCTTCTTGCCAGCATCCATTTTGGGGACGAGAGCTTTGAGACGTTCAATCTCTTGCTGGTAGTTGATGGAGGACTTCATGCCAGCAAAAGGGTCGTCGGTCGTGGCAGTGTCGGGGGTCGGCAGCGGGGACACCTTCTTGGACCGGACCTCTGTCCATGCCCGGCGCTTCTTGTCCTCTTCAGTATTCTCAAGTGACAACAGCGGTTTCTTGCGCAAACGTGGTTCTGCCACTGGCTGCTGTTTGAGTTGCAAAGTCTGAGCCATGGTTTCAGAGGCAAATGGAGTCAGCGCTGAAGAGAGTATGCAGATGTTGTCGTTGATGAGAAGAGGGGAGGGGAAAAGTTGTTGCAATGGGGCCGAGGGCAAAGTAAAAGAAAAAGACGAAACGCGGAGTGTGTGTCGAGCGAGTTTTTGCAGAGCAGGAAGCGAAGAAGGGACAAAGATAGAAAATAAGGTGTCGATTCAGTAGTGTGTGTCCGGTGTAAGTGTGTGTGTGTGTGTGTGTGAGACTGGCTGGCTGGTGAGGAGGGTGCTGTAGAAGTGCGAGTGTGTAAGAATGGAATTGTTTGTGTGTATGTGTATGTACAGATCTGAGTTGGAGGTTGTGTGCGCGTGAGTGTGTGTGTGTGTGTGTGTGTGTGTGTGCAAGAGGTTAGTGTGGAATAAGGAAGAAAGGAAAAGAAAAAACAAGAAACGGAGCAAATGAGGACAGTAAAAAGTAAAGTATGGGTAAAGAAGACGATTGAAGCAAGAAGTCAAGTCGTGAGGGTGGAATTATATAAACATAATGTGTGGGGGCGCGGGGGACAGCAAATGAGGTGGAATCAAGAAAAGAAACAAACGTGGACACACTTGAGAAGCGAAGCGATCCAACTGAAACAGGGAAATCGCAAATGTAAAAAAAGCCACTTCCACTTCAATAAATGTTCTGCACTCGATAGGTTCAATCATGATGAATTTCCCCCCACTCGTTTTCAGGCTCAGATACGCCTCCTTCTCTTTATTGCACCACTGCCAAGACTACCGCTCTTGTCAGCGCTTGCTTTGGCAGCTGTAGTACCATCCGTATCACTCATGCTCATTCTTCCATCACGCTTTGGATCACAGTGAGCACGGTATGCAATGCTGTGATCAGGTGTGTGCGTCCCTGTCGTGGACCACTTCCTTTTCGGCCTCATGCTGCGTATCACGTTCACAGTGCGGTCAACCAGCTTCTGCCGTATATCCTCCATAGTTTCATATTCTGGGGCATAGGATACCCGAAGTAACTGAGCAAAAAACGGTGTATCATCCAGCTTCTGTTTGGCGCGTCGTCCGCTGGCTAATGTATCAAAGGCAACCCAGACTACGTCCGTCAGATCTGTTGCGTTGGGATGTTCATCCAAAATACGATGCTCCATTACTCGTCCAAATTTCCGGCAGGTGCGAATTAATTGATCAACGACGCCGAGTGAAGGCACATTGTCGAATACCAAAAAGCGGGATTCTTGAGCTGTTGTGTAGACTTTGACGGCCCGGGGTTCACGTGAGTCGCGATATTCAGGTCGATTCGTTGCCATTTTTGATAGAAAGAGATTCAATCTCCTGTTTGCCCCAACCTCGCATCAAAAGACTGGTGTGTTTATGATCCCATTTCTGTGTGGGGAAGCCAACGTGATACTTTTGCAAAAATGCTTAGGATATTCTGAACGTTGAACATGTCATCCTTCTGCGGATATCTTTCTTGGCTCGAAATGTTAGTTCGTCCAAGTGGGTTACAAAGCATTGAAAGGGACTGACGAAAACTATAGATACGTGATACAATGGGTACGTCTGCATGCTGCTTTTTTGGACGCATTTTAAACTAAATGTATTATATACTTTCCGTCCCCATGGCGACCTCACCGTCGTGCACCCAAGAAAAATGGGCAGTGCAGAATTGAAAAACTTCTGTTGCTTCTCGGCCGCCCATACAACAAATGGAGTCCGCTTTTATTCTTATTTCTATTATCATATGCTGTATTTGACCAATAAAGGCCTATTCATTCTTACATAAACAAACGGTTTTTCAGACTTTAATTATCGGCCGCACCCGTTTTACATCCGCCATTCCACTGTCTCTTCTTTCCACAATGGAGAATTTCGAAGCTCAACCTGTCGAGGATTCTTGTACGTGTACCTCATTCAATTTACTCTTTACCGTGTACTTAAGTTTTGTGAGTAGCCCTCGAATTCTATCAAGCACAAGAACAAGAGTTTGCCGGTATCAAGCAGTCTCTGGCTTCTGTCTATCAGCGTCTGAACGAGGCAGAGCGCGAAAACTTTCTCAAAGAGCTCGAGGGTGTTACCGTTCTGTTTGACCCTAAACGCAACCAAGCACCAAGCAACAACTAAGGATAAAGAACAACACAACTATGAGGGGCACCTAGCATGCATTATACCGTTCTATAAAATTTACAAGCTGAGGACTTTCCTCTTTGCCCACATAAGTATCTGCATACTCTGAGTGTTTTTGATGGCCTGTTACCAGGCTGTGTCACCATGAACGCGTAGGCTGCCAAGTCTTTCGCAGGGTCCTGTGCCAGCTTTTTCACGTGTAACCCCATCATCCTCAGTCCTTATTCCTCAGACTGCTTTTTCCTTTTCACTGTACGAGTACGTAAGGTTCAGCGGCTATTGTATAGAAACTTGTTGGTTAAATATACATAATTATGGAAGCTGGTCATTCTTGAATATCAGCTTTGGAATACTGTAATATGAATAGGTCCTTTGACATAGACATCCGCAGTTTTCCATACAACCTTCCAACTTATCCTGCATATCATTTACCACCAATTCAAACTCACTTGTATATTGATCACCCATGGTTTCTAGCAGTACCTAATATGGTGCTGCTATATCTTACAAGAAGCGACAATGCATCGATCGGTCCACGGTCATTATACTTTCATTCTTAGACATATTTGAGATTTTTCAGTGAGCTAAAGCTGTAGAGACACGATAATCTTGTGGTGCGAACCTCATTTCACAGTCATAACATGTTGTGTATATACAAGTAACCAACAAGTCAACAAGTGTCTTGTCTCAACAAAGATGCCTATGCAAAATCTCATTTTCGTACAGTTTTGTTTAACGTCGCGTCTCTCATTCAATGTGGCATCTTGTTAATCACGGTGTATGTATTCAATACGTACGGATGAAGCCATAGCGCTATTTATGACGTCCGATCTATTACGGAAGTATTCATGCCAGCTGCCTCACATACAAAGCAGCGAGAGCATGTCTTACATGTTCGCTTATGTTGCCACTGATGAGCTCTTTTATTTCTCGAGTTTTAACACTCAATCTGTTATTCAAGTCTCGTTGCTGAAAGCCGTCTTAGCTAATACTCATATAGTCGAGAAGCCGGTAGCGGCGGAGGAAGAGAATTCTTGCAGCGTATCCTCATGCAAATTATTTTATTATGCTCGCACATTCGGTTAATCTGCCATAATTTTATAAAGAGCAGCACTCTAGCCTCTAGGATTGACCACCCCACTGTGTACCCAATTTCATTCGCACTGTTTACTGTAGCGAATGATGGTGTACGAAGCACAGAAGACCATGCTGACCACGCTTTTGTCGCATGCGTACCCAGATTGCCTTCAAGCGTGCTCGTTATATACTCCGAAGACTTCATCTTTTGGTGGCAAATAGTAAAGGTAGAATTCTATTACTCGGTAAGCTCTTCTCGCATTTTCCGATCTCTATCGATCTCCCACAGTTGTTAGACTGTTATGCGAAGTGGACCGGATGACGAAATTTGGTGTCATGGTTTTTGGTTGTGGGGTGGGTGCCCGTGGCTATATGACATCATCGATGGTTGCACGGGCAAATAGCTCGCGCGCATTGACCTCTCTGCGTGTGCGAGCGTTCAGCAGGGATCAAATCTGACGTTTAGTAGGATCATATGTCCCTTTCTTTTGACCATGGCTTCATGAAGATTCCATGAAACTTGAGAAGTGCGGGGTGCTGGGCCTATGTGCCAATATTCACAATTTTCTGCGTAATTGGAATAAAGCATATGAACGGACGTGTAAATTCCTTCTTATGCATCGGATTAAGACGGGTCGGCCGGCTTTGGCACGAAAAATATGCAGCCATATGGAAGAGAAGACTTTCGACGGCCGATTTACATAATGCCATAACCGAGCACAAACACGTTCGCCCGCAGCAGCAGGCATGGTACCATGGTAACTGGAGCGAAATAAAGAAAGCATGAAGCTGTGCCACCCAGGGGCTGTGTTGCTGCGCGAAGTGCATCACAGCGAGCCAGCCACAGCATCAACGTGTTGTTAATGTTGATGTTCACAAAGATACCATTCCGGGACCTTGCAGGAATAATACCCCAGCGGCATTTTACGGGTATCGATCCAAGCAAGAAGGATTAATAGTAGTGGTTGTGAATGTGCCAGGGCGCAGACAAGGCTGGCAGGATTACCGTAAAACCAGCCGACCTCAGCTGTCCCCAACGATGCCAAAACTTGGATGGTCACCAGGGATGCCCTCTGCACTTTCAGCTTATTGTATAGGCGAGACGCTCCGATCCATCATGGAAGCTTATTTTTTTTTTTTTTCGTAAAATTTTTTTTTATTGTTTCGCTCTGAAACCAAACCCTGCCCCCAAAAAACCGAAAACACATGTACATAACAGGTACCGAGCAAAGAAGACCAAGTGAGCAGATAATCTTCCCATGCACAAATGAGAAAAATGAAAAGGAGCTGTTCATGGCAAGAGATAATAATAGTGCCGCAAGCAGACTGGTTCTTTCATCCGTGGAAGCAGCCGACGCCACGCTGTCCTGGTTCCGCGGGACAGCCTCCTAAATACCAAGGAAGGCAGCCGGGCAGGAGGAACGCAATCATGAATAGCACCGCTGTTATTTTACCACCTTATGTACTAAGGATACAGCAAGCCAATGAGGCGAATGAGCAATTTTCTTTCTTGGCATCCTTGGATGAATACAAGCTCCTCCATCTTCAGGAGCTAATATCTGCATACAGATCGCAATCGTCAGCAGTTATCACAGCATCAGCCAGCTGAATAGATCGGAGTATTGCCTTTTTTTTTTGACCTTAGATGACGATGTCTCGAGGAGGTCAAGTTCCAGTATGACGAAAGAAAAGCCATGGGAGATCGGCAGTGATGGTGGGATAGAAGGGTATTAGCACGGGAAGGTTTTGAATTCTAAAATGAGCGAACAGTGAGTTATTTTTCTATGGAGCCCCAGCTAAACCCCTTCCTTGACATGTGCGGCACGCATCGCCGCGGAAAGGGCGTCGGGAAAATCCGGCAAAAGGAACGAAATCGCCCGACAGAGGGGTGAAAGCGCCATTGTTGAAATTTATGGATTGGCGGTCATCGTGAGAAAAATAATACCAAAAATGTGGAGAAGTAACCTTCTTTTTTTATGATATTGCATTATGAAGAGAAGTTTTTAATGAAGTGTTATGCTTAGATGAGAGTAGGTGTACCAGACACAAGTGTGGGGGAGGGGACGATTGTGATCCTGCAGTCGCTATAGAGGGTATTATCTGTAGAGGGTATCGGGTTATGCTGATGCTGTAAAAAAGAATGCTGGATCAAATGATCTTGCTGCTGCTGCTGCTGCTTTTGCTGTTGTTCTTGCGTGTGATCCATATCAGTGGGCTCCTCCTTGTCGTCATCATCGTCATCATCTTCGTCGTCGCTGACGAGCTCATGGAGAGGGGAGTCATGGTGGTTATTTTGGTGGTGATGGAAATAGTCATGCTCGGCTGATTCTTGAGGGTTCAGATCATATTCGTGTTCATCGTCTTCTGCAGCCAGGACCCTCCGGTTAAAGCGAGGATTTCGCTTATTGAGCACGTCCTCTGCTTTGTTCATGGTGTTGTTGAGCAATACTCGCTCGCGAACGTGGTAATGGGGGCGTTTCCGATGGTCATCCTTGTCAAGCTTTTTACATGCAAGAGTGTAGGCCTTAGTGGCGACCTGACGAGGCGACATGGTACCGCGAGAGAAGATGGTAGAGGGGGCGTTGGAGCGTTTTTTTGACCACATATTAGGATATTAACATAAGAATAACAGCAGGGAAGAATGGGAGAGGGGTGCAAAAGATGATTTGATTCAAAGAAAAAGGATTGTGGAAGGCCGATCGCCTTTTATACGGAAGGAGAGAGGAAATCAAAGACATCAAAGGCATCGGAATCAACAAACTCAAACCCAAAATGGGCACGGCGAGTTCCGCAAATTCATGTGCTTGAGACAGGAAGCCAAGAATGGAAGGTCAGGGGAACGCGCCCAATCACAGGCAAACACTTGTCTTACCACTCTATTTTTGACTCAGCCCCCCCCCCGCCAGACAGTCTTTTAAAATGTCTGCCCCACCGCAGTTTTCTTTTTTCTCTACGGTTCTTGAGCTCTTTTTCTCTACTTTGTCCTTTTGTCCATTATTTCCATTGGGTGGTGACTATGGCATACAACAACAGCAGCAAACACAACAGCAGCAACAACAGCAATAACAGCAACAGCAACAATCGAGTTCGCAAGTCGCAGGTTTCTCTATGTGATAAGGACCAAAAAGCAAAGGCCCGCATTTTGAGGAATCGTGCAGCTGCGCAAGAATCCAGAGACAAGAAGCGACGCTACGTTGCTGACCTGGAGGAGACCAATAAGCAGCTCACACAAGAAAACAAAGCTATCCATGAACGGATGCAGTGGCTGGAGGCCCAAAACGCTTTTATGCAAGCGCAGTTGGCCGCCCTTTTGGGAAGCAAAGACAGCAGTTTAACCTTTGGCACCGATGGCTTTTGCGATTCAGCACGGATCGCGAAGAGGATATCCGTGATCATCTGGCCATGAAAGCAAAACGCAAGCAAGCAAGAAATGACCCGAGAGAAACTGAGCAACCCCACTGAACTCGTCAACTATGTCACCGTCACCACCCAATGGAAATTCAAAGGACTCTACATTCTTTCTCTCGCTCGTCTACGTTTCGCTTTCTGTGGTTGGATATTGCAAGAATCCTGTCCCTGCAGCGGAGGCTGTCAACGCCCAAGATCAACTCCTGTTCCTTCCCTCGCCTATGGCTTCCCCACTCACATCATCTGCCGGTTCTCTCTCTCCCGCGACATCCACCGACCAACAACTCGGCGAGCTATTTGTCGACTGGGACGCCCTGCAGAAAGACCTGGCATGATTCGATTATGCATTTTAGTTCATTTGTTTTCTTTTCGTCTATTCCTCTGTTCATAGTGCTTTTTTACCATTAAACCTTAGCTTTACCTATTCTCCAACACGATTCTGCTTTGTGTGTATATTTTTTGCGCACGTGTGGGAGACGGATGGACTCTCTAGAAGAAGGATCATGCTATAACTGACTGACAAACACAATGACAAATTTAGAAATGGAAATACATGCAAAAGTGCCACGTTGGCTTTGTTAATGGTGAGAGAAAAAAGGAAGAAAAGGAAAAAGGGATAAGATAATACGGCGAGTGATAGCAGAAAGGAAGACAAAGGATGGTTAAAACTATGCTAGGTGAGGAAGAGACAAAGAGTGTGAGTATGTTTTTGAGATAAATCGCCGCTAGATAGGAGAGAGAGAAGAAGGAAAAAGTAGAGGAAAAAGAAAAGCAAGTGTATGTTTCAAGATGTTCTCTAATCGAATTGCATGTATCTGACGTCGTTAAAGTAAGGATGGCTCATGGCCTCCTTGGCTGAGATACGTAATTGGGGCTGATACTGGAGCATGCGCGAGAGGAGGTCGCGACCAACGGCATCGATGGTGGGCAAGATCTGATTGATGTGCTGGGGCGGGTAGATACCCGAAGTGGGCTTGTACTCGGGCAGCTGAGAGACGCCTGGCCAGGTCTGTTCGGTCGGGGTGCCCATCATGCGAAAGATCTTCTGCAGCTGGTCCTCGTTGGTGGTGCCAGGGAAAAGAGGGCGGCCGGTATACATTTCGGCCATAATGCAACCTGCGGACCAGATATCGATCGAGGTCGAGTACATCCGCGAGCCGAGCAGCACGTCCGGCGCACGGTACCACAGCGTGACAACTTCGTTTGAAAAGGTGTTGACAGGGATTCCAAATGCACGCGCCAGACCAAAGTCGCCGAGCTTGAGCTCGCCCCGCTTATTAATGAGGAGGTTCTGTGGTTTCAGGTCGCGATGGAGTACGCGGTTCTCATGGCAATAGGCGATGCCCTTGAGGAGCTGGTACATGAACGATTTGATGGTGGTCGTCTCGAGTGCGCAATGACCGGCACGGGCGGTGGCATCCATAAACTTCTTCAGGTCTTGATCCATATACTCGAATATCAAGATGAGCTTGGCATCGGTGTGAATCACATCAATCAGGCGCACAATGTTCTGGTGTCGCAGCTCTTTCATTAACGATATCTCGCGAATCGCAGTGGAGGGTGCGCCTTCTTCGGCATCGAGGTGTATCTCCTTCAGCGCTACGAGCTCACCGCTTAGCCGGCTCTTGCCCTTGTACACTGTCGCATAGGTTCCTTCGCCTAGTTTCTCTAACCGCACGTATCGTTGGTCGGGTGTTGCCGCAGCTGCCATTTGCAACAATGAGTTATTAGTAGCAAAAGAAGGTGTTTGAAATAGAGAGATAGAAAGAGGCGCAGCAAGAGCACACAAAAGAGAGAAAGAAGAAGAAGTTGTGATAGGTGGCCAAAGTGTGCGTGTGCCTTCAAGTGTATACAATTGGGACACGCTCATCGCCCCCAAAATTGGAGGACCGCCTGTCACCTGATTGGTTACACACTCTGCTTGATACGTTCAAATTCCCAAATTCCTTGCATCGGGGACATTTACGCCTTACTTCCCAAACTAGGAGAATGTTTTGACTACATAAAACACATTCTCTCGCGTCTCTCACTGTGTGTTTTTCCTTCTCTTTCTTATTATTGTCATTATTATCATTATAATTCCTTCCATCATCATCATTATTACTACTATTCGATACTGCTGCACTTTATACCTTCCGTCTCTTCTTTTCGTTTTCTGTTTCTCTTCATAATAGTTTTCGGTTTCGATGATCGCAACTTCAACCACCACGACTCCGCCCGCCAACACCAGCTCCGAAGACGACGACGCATTGCTCGACTGTCTTGCTGCGGTCCTCCAAGACTGTCGCCAACAGCAAGACCCCATCGCAACCACGTTCCTTCAGCAATGTAAATCAAATGAACCGGATTTCTTTTTGTTTACTAAAACATAGAAGACACACCCCTTTATGATCGACGACACGCGCAGCGCGTCACTAAAAATGATTTTGAGGTCATCAAGCCGCTGGCGAAGGGCCAATTCGCCTCGGTCTGTGTCGTGCAGAGTAAAGCCGACAGCGGTGTTTATGCCATGAAAATCCTCAATAAGAATCACCTGTTACACGAGCAAGAGGTAAGTCCAAGCATCTTCATGTTATATGGGGACCCTGAATGACACGCTAGATCACAGCGGTCTTTTTCCATGGAAGAGCGTCTCATCCTCGGCCACCCTGACGCCAATCACGACTGGATGCCTCGTCTGCACTGTTCCTTTCAAGATGAAGACCATCTCTACCTGGTCATGGAATACGCGAGCGGTGGTGACCTCTATAGCGTACTCGACCGCAAAGAGAATCTTATCCTCACAGAGGACGAGGCCCGTTTCTACATTGCCGAGATAATTCTGGCTGTCGATAGCCTGCATCAATTGGGTTACGTGCACCGCGACATCAAACCACAAAATATTCTCATTGACGCGACCGGTCATATCAAGCTAGCGGACTTTGGGTCAGCCATTCGCATTGATCAATGCACCAAGGTAAAAAAAAAGGAAGACATCAAATGTACACGTCAAGTTCTCCGGATGAGCTTAAAAAAATTTTTTTTTGCCTTGCTAGACACCGCCTGCGGTAGCTGTGGGGACCTGCGACTACGTCTCGCCCGAGGTTCTGCAGGCCCAGGAAGGGCAGATGACATATGGGATAGAAGTTGACTGGTGGTCGGTCGGCATCGTCTTGTATGAAATGCTCCAAGAAGTACCTCCTTTTTACAGCGACAAGAGTGAATCTGAGACCTATCTCAACATTTTGTTTCACGAGGCAAGCCCACATAAGAGTTTCCTTTGATGCGACAGGTTGCCTGATACAGTATAGACCAAGCTCCAATTTAACAATGCGCTTCCGATGTCGCCCGATTGCAAGGACTTGATCCGCAGGTAAGATAGCATAGTCTGGAAAGACGTCATATCGTTCTGCTTCATGTGTATTAAACAATCTGACTTTTTATTAGGCTTTTGGCTAAACGGGAAGTCCGACTGGGAAAGCAGGGTGTTCAGGAAATCCAGGCACATCCTTTTTTTCGAGGCGTTGACTGGACTGGGCTGCGTCAGTGTAAGTCAATACAGACATAGGGTATCATAAGAAGCTCAAACGCCCCCTGAAAGCAACTCCACCTTTTCGGCCTATGCTGGCCTCGGCGGAGGACACCTCACATTTTTCGATCACACAGTCAGAGAACGAGCTGCAATTTCCTCCCTGCGATGCAACCCAGCCCGTCCAGCGTGAACTTTGGAAGCACTTGCCGTTCGTCGGGTACTATTATGATTCTTGCCAAAAGAGCAGTACCCAAAAAGAGCAACGAGAGACCGTCGAAAACGAGTCAAGGGCCGAACTACAGCAGGGACAGCACTCACCGTCTATCAAAGAGCGTGCGCCGCTTTCATATCCACAGACGTTCAACAGCCACCCTGACTTACATACCCAACGACCGGGTCCCCGTCTCGCCCTGTCCCGCACCCCTTCATCCTCTTCCTCCGCATCTACAGCCTCGTCCTCCTCGTCCTTGTCGTGTGCAGTCCCACAGACACCACCTTCGCCTTCGAAAGGATCGCCACAATCACCTGCATCTGCAGCGTCGCCCGGGCGACTACAAGCGCAAGAAACATTCCAGGAACGACTCAAACGGCAGCGGGAAGCAAGGCAGCAGATGGTATCTCAGGTGGATGGCATGCGGCGGAAACTGGATGCGTTTGCCCAGCTCCTGGACAACGAGCAATGCCGGCGTGACATGGAATTTTTGGAATGCGCCAGCCAAGTTATGGCAACTTTGGACCCGCTTCTCAATACATATCCCAAGCAAAAACAGAGCGCATTTGCCAATAAGCGGGTCCAACCTGGTGTCGCTTCAATTTTGTCCACTTTCTCCCGTAAAACTGACGGCTTGTAAATAGTACTTATATATATATATATATTCTTTTTTCCCTCTCTCTTTTTATTTACGACTATAGGTGCCGGTACAGATATGATTGCGATATTATGTTCGATTTCTCTGCATGGATAGTGATCGCCAAAGTATTTACGCCGAGTTTCCAAAGATAAAGGGACAAATATGTGGGCACATACATAATGCGCCTTCCCCCCCCCCCCGAAAGAAAGGCCCACGTGCGCTGTTGCTATACGCACGCGTCATTATGACACTAAATTAAGAGAAAAGAGTGAAAAATGAAATCGACGTGCCGTCAGCAAGCGACGAACAAGACTGTAAATCGTATGTAAAGTCATTTATAATAAGTTTGTGAGGATTTATGTTGATGTAGACAAGTTGAAGACGACTGACGAAACCGGGGTGTGTGTGTGTGTGTGGGGGGGGGGAGAGGGCGCTCAGGGTATACAGCAGTAAAAAAGAAAATAGAATCAGGGCGGAGGACAGTTGTGATGAGGATGTCTTGCTCATGGAGCTGATTAGTGTCGCTTGTCCATCATCTTTTCTCTGACCGCGACGATATTCTGCTTGATCCAGAGGTCCTTCTCGCGCAGTTCTTGCTCTTCGCGTCGCAGGCGAGCAATTTCATCCTTGAGCTGTTGCTCACGGTTGTGGAGAGTGTTGACAGAAGGGTCACGGTGGAGGGAGCCATTAGCAGAAGCAGTTTCCTCGTGGGCGTTCATATTTTGACTTGGAGAGTGGGTCGTTTTGGGAAGAAATGGATAGGTCCTAGCATTTTCTGCGAAACGAGGTTAAATATGCGCATCATTTTCTGTATACGCATCATTCTACGCGCGAACCTTCCGCCAAAAAAAAAAAAGTCAGAACGTCATCATAGGCAATCTCCTAAAAAAGCATTTTCCTTAGGGTGATGTCCCTGATGGCTTTTATTTCTGATGCTCACTCCTTACTTTTTCTCGTCCCCATTTAAACTACAGTATATCCTTACTCCTTTATTCACGGTCACCCACAAACATACATGACATCGCTCCTGTATATAGGATACACTATTGACATGCAGATACACTATCCCTAGACATCATCGCTTTCGGCAGTTGACTAAGTCAATGAGAGCATCCTGTCTGCATATAAGGGAGTCATACGTACGTATCGAATGTATTGCAGCTGAGCAATGCCTAGGTGACACATTATCGAAGAGTGCATTGCCAAAAGAGAAGTCCCGCGTCATCCCTGGATCGAATACACCAGGATAATCATCACTATGTAAGCAACACGGTCCTAGTCTTATTATTCATTTCTGTTGTGGACATATGGTGAATCTAACTTTTATGCACTGATAGAGAAACATGTCGTGGACAAGTGTTTTCTTTCCATTCTGGGCTTCATTGGCGTACTGGTAGCAATGGAAAATTATTTTACAACAGGAGGCTCTCAGGAGATTGGCAATAAGAATGTATATTGTGTAAACATCTGGGGCTGGTGAACCCGTTGCTTAGATATAAATCATGCATGATAATTTATAACTTTTCTTCCAGCCTGGGAACTTGTATAATATCTGCAATTACATATATTGTGAAGAACCATCATCACACCTGTAAAAATCTTACTTGAAATGAATATTAGCATCATACAATTCACCTAGTGAGGCAGAAGAGACTAGCAAAGATGTGTCTTTCTGTGCGTAGCACTTGCTGGCACTCTGGTGGGAGGAGGTAAAAGACCGCGCCGGATTTGAATGCTCGACATTTTTTGCTTGTCAAAGAAACAAACAATGGAGGAGAAACGGATACGCCTCGACGGTAGAACTCTTACGCCACTTCAGCTGTTGCAACCAAACTGATCTCCTTTTGAAGGCAAAGTACATAAACGCAGCCTGATCAAGAAGCCGAAAAGCAAGAATGACATTTACGTCTCAAGTAAAACGAGAATCGAAGCCGTCGTCAAACACATTTGCCAGCTCATGATTTATGAAAAGTACTTGTCTCTAAAGACAACAACGTTCATTTGCTTACCTTGCTTTGCAATATGATAGTCAAAGGCACATGACCGTTCATGGTTTAGGTGCTTCCATGATGCGGGCTATTACGATCGCTCAGCGCGTCCAGGAAAAGGTGCAGGGTCACGTCGATTTACGACCTACTACGGATACCATCACTTTAATTGACGACGTGGTGCCAGAAGATATGGTACGGTCTAATAGTGATATTCTGTAAGAGCATGTGATTGAGACTTGTTCTCTTTAGGACGAGGAAATTGCCACGCAGAAACGTAGCAGTTCTGCCATCCACATTCAGATCGTTGCTGGCAAAGGTCTCGCTCAAATGCAGAAGCAAATTTACCCTCAAAAACAAAAGCCTCAGCGCAATAAAACCGCAAAATCATGAAATTCTGAATAAGAGAACATATACTTTGCTCTAGCTCTGGTATCGGTAGGCAGTAAGAATGTCATAATGCAGATCCCTTGTGTAAGAATCTTGAGTATGGCAGAGCGAAGGTGTGATTTCAGTTATGAAGTAATTCGTCCTGATGGTATGTTGACATCATACCGGTACCCATTTCACGTGCCACTGAACATATCGTGCCCTGAAAGTGAAACGGCTCGTTTATATGCAATATCCAGGACAATCTTAACTAGCTTCAATTGCGCTATTATACTTCAGCTTCACACGTAACAATCGCCAAATAGCATAAAGCCTTTCTTTGACGAAAGTGAGTCTGATACCTTACAGGCAAATGTTACATGCTACTTGTACATTATTTCACATTATGCTGTATTGAACTCCACTCATTAATACGGCGAATGTGAATGGTCTGTTTGGGTAACGGGCCACTTGAATCAAGTGCATGCTGTGGGTATATGTACCACAGCTTGAGGAAGTGTAGTTAGCTACACAAGTTTTGCACTGTCGTGCTTATGCTTAGTAAATAATAGCACCCGTGCCACATAAACAGAACTCGTTAAGAAAAGCAGATCAGCAAAAGTGGTATTCTCATGTCTCCAATTAAGTGAGAAACGATACCGTTCGTCGCTCGAAATACATCTGTAAAATGTTCAGGAATTATATAGGTAGCCAAGTAAACAAAGCGTACTTAACTGATTGTATGACAGATTAGGTTATATATGCCTGGGTCTCCTTTTTTGAGATCTGTTATGATGCCACAAGGAGTACACGGGTACAGGTTCGGGCCCAGTATACTATCACCTTATCACCCCCTCCGTACACCTGTAATATTCTGTCATATATACATATAGTGCATAGGTGTAATTTAATATCATCCGTCCATATCTATGTATCCAATGGTATTACTGCTATGAATGAATGTTTACAATATAAGGAAGAAAAAAGGCCAAGCAAAGAGAATATCACCCTCATCGAACGACAACTTGCTTTGTGCTTTTCGGTCCAAGCCGTCCGAGCGAGAGAAAAAGAACAAGGTTCATATCTTATTTCACTAAAATGAACACTTGACGGTGCATGAGAATTAAGGATGCCCGACGATATGTCAGAATGCAGCGAATGGGATGCATCAACCCATTCAGCAGGAATGATCGTCCAGCAGTTGTTGACCATCCCCCGGGACACCGATTTGCCTTCAAAACTATACCAGGCCAGCCTACGGGTCTGAAGGGTAATGAAAGGCATTCTCAAATGCTGCTATATCCGCACAAATACGACGCGTCATATCACGAAACTAACTCCATCCTTCTGTGTATTCTAAACTCTCCTTTTTGTTTTTAGTATCGTCCTTCCTGTTACTCACCTCACATGAGGGATTGTGGAAATAGTCGCGAAGTACAGACGTAGGCAATCCATTATGTTATGGCGTGTGAACCAGATCTTTGATTTTTGTCGAGCCGTGTGAAACCCAGTAGGCATAAAGGTGGGTGGGCGCGGTGCCACCAAAATTGGATTTCTTACATTATGGCTAGTTTCGCATAAGGAAAAGGAAAAGGGAAATCTAGCAAAATTCAGCGATTGGGTTATGGGGTCGTACAGCATAGTGTTATTCCCCGTTTCTGACATTCTAAACGGCAAGAATGGTCAACGTCCAATACTTTGGATCGTGTGAGTTTGCACACGCTGATATCGAAGAGAGAAAAGAACATGTTGTGTTCCATATCAAGGTCCATATATCATCCTGCTGGAGCTGAATGTCTCATTTGTCTTGGTCCTCATAGGTTGAGGATGGGGCGCCTTGCATGACTCTAGGACTGTTTTGTCCTGACTAATATGGAACGGCCTGCAGTGACCGTGGACAAAAAGTAACTCTTAAAAACGGTCTGTATACAGTGGCATGTATTTACTCTGCAGAGTGGAGGAAAAAGAGGGATTGAAAGTCGCGCTGATCATATGCTCTTTATATAGCCTGCATAGGGCATGTCAGACGCATGTGCGTTTGAATAGTTACTTGCTGTCCACATTAAATCACAGGGATGAACCTGCTTCGAAAGGTTGTGCCCTCTCAAAAGCTTCCAGTTCAAATATGGGCAAGAGTACATGTACCCGAAATATTATGTTGTCCGTGAGAACAGTCGTGTACCATCCGTTTGCTCCAGTGGTCACCTGTGACCATTAGATCAGCTTCAAGTGGGCCTACCTTTCTCTCTGACAGGTATATCAGATACAGAAGACGCACGTGCGTGGAAAGACATAAGCATCACACGGTGAATGTGGGGATACCCCGCATTTACCATATATAGGCTGCATCCTTGAATCCGCTGGTTCCCAGAATCTCCTTCCCTTCCTCTCTTCGCAACTTCACTATGTCAGATAGCAAGGACGATAAACCTGTGACGACGCATGATGAGCATGTCACTGATCGAAACAGTGAAAAGAGTGCTGTACCGCAGACGACTGAGACAAAGCATATTGATCCTATGATCGAGAAGCGCCTGGTCCGCAAGCTGGATTCGCGAATGCTGCTGTGGTCTTTTCTCGCGTACTTTGCCAACCTGCTGGACAGAAATAATATGCGTAAGCAATAATAGATTTCTAGCTGCTGGTATCTGAAATGTACTTCCAGAGAACGCTTTTACGAACGGCATGGAAGAGGATCTCAAGCTTGATTCGAGTGTATACAACTGGGCCGTCACTTTTTTCTTCATTGGCTACATCATGTAAGTTAAGCTGTAAGGATTGGGTAACAAACGAAAAAAATGCTTATTAAATACGTACGCAGCTTACAAATACCGGGGAACATGATTATCACGCGAGTGAAGCCGCGGCTGATGTTGCCGAGTATTGTGGTGCTCTGGGGTTGTGTCGTTTGCTTCATGTCTCTGACGCCAAGTTCACAAGCGCTGTGGGGTCTCCGCTTCCTCCTCGGCATGGCCGAGGCAGTACGTGTGCCGAGATAGGAGTCAACATATAGCTTACTGATCAATGCTCACACATAGGCTTACTACCCCGGCATGCTCTTCATGATCGGTAGCTGGTATACTACCGAGGAAAGCGGTAAGCGATCTATCTGCTTTTGCATGGGCAACCAAATATCCGGCGCTTTTGGTGGTTTGATTGCGGGCGCGATCGCACAAAACTTGGACGGCCATGGTGGCATGCGCGGCTGGAAATGGCTCTTTATCATTGAGGGTCTGATTGGCGTCGTCGTGGGTATCGCCGGCTACTTTTTGCTCCCCAATTTTCCTCAAAATACACCTTGGCTCACCGACGAAGAGCGCGAAGTTGCTATTATGCGCATGCAGCGCCAGGGCCGTAAGCTCACGTCGACCAAATTCACTTTGAAAACGTAAGGGTTCGCGTATGAAAGAGTACGAGTGGGACTCAACTTTTTATACCTGTATACAGATTTGTCAATGTGCTGCTCTCGCCCTACTTGTGGCTACTCGTTATCGATTTCTCGTGCATCTATATTGGAAATAACATGTCGCTCAACTTTGCCATTATCTTGCGCGACATGGGCTACCCCTCCTCCTTTGCAAACTACATGAGCACGCCCTGCTACATCTTCAGTGCCATCGTCTCCTTTATCGTGGCCTGGAGCTCAGACAAGACAGGTGACCGGCCATGGCACTTGGCGATCGTCCAGACATGGGTGAGTGTCTGGTACCTTATTATGGGCGTGGTCAATAAGGGCAACAACTCGCCGGCCCTGCTCTTTGTTGGCACCTATGCAGTCTCAGTCAACGTCACCATGTCTGTCCTGATTCTCACCTATGCCAACGAGGTATTTCAAGAAGACAGGAACAGCCGCGCCATCGCTGTCGCTGTGATCAATGCTATCGGTAACCTAGCCCCCAATTTCATCAACGTGGCAGCTTGGGTTGTATCTGATTCGCCTGCCTTCCGTAAGTTTATGCACCACCTGCAAAGAAACAAAACTTACCATTATTACATGAATAGGCAATGGCAAGCTCACGAGCATGGGCATGGGCTTTGGATCGGTATTCCTCTCTATTCTGATTTGGTATCTTCTCCGCATCAACTTTATGAAACCTGGCGCAGTGCACGCAGATGGCATCGATACAGCGCTCGATGCGTCAGCGGACAATGGCACCCCTTCAGAAAAGCTGGCAGAGGAGCAGCGCCATCCTACTTCACCAGCATAGGACTGAAGAGGGAGCACAGCATAGCATAAAAGTGTATGTAGTGTAGTATGCTAGTGTAATCATTGTATTTATATATACCATTCTGTTGAATATCCTGGACAAATGACACGCGTAAGAAACGAACCGCACTGAATTTTTTTGAGTTGCATAATTCTTCCAGATGAGTTTCTCTGCTGCGCTCTCCAGTGACGCCTTAAAGAGTAGGCTGATTGCACCATTGCTAGATTACATCGACTCACTTTATAAGCCTTTTCACGCGTCCTTGATACCCTTGCAAGCTATGGCGACGAACTCTTCCTCGAGATCAGAAAGAATCAGGTGCGCGATCTCTTCCTTCGGTTGCCTCGCCCCGTTTATATTTATATCTACTTCTGCGATTAGTTTATCCTCTTCACCAATAATCAATCACTGACAGCACAAGCCATCGTTCGCATCTCACCTCGGTTCTTCGAGCACTACCGACTTACGCGACCCCGGACAGTGACTGTACGAGACGGTCAGCAGTACGAGGTCAAACAGGACTCTATCCCCTGCCGCATCTTCCTCAAGGCAAGTCTTGGCTTGATGATGGCTCTATCTTACACTTACATGAAAAAAATAACAGTCCATTCGCACCACCGTGAAACACGCTCAGAGCACGGCGAATCCTGCCAAGCAATGTGAACTCTCTCTGAAGTACGAAGATCAGACTGTGACGACGGGCTCGTCACCTCTGCGTTTGAACCTCAAACTCGTGTACAGTGATAGTAAGTTAATGGGTGATACTACGAAATACGATCTAAGGTCAACTCTCTCCTCTATTGTCAGATGTAACAAAGACGCTGTCACTGGCGTACCAAGAAGGTGATCTGGTCGAGGAACTATTTACGAAAGATACACCCAATGAATTCGAGATTATGCCTGGTATCATCATCGATGATCTTCATAACTTCCATCCACGTATACAAAACGTCGCCCTTGATTGTACCTCGTCCGCGGTCCGCATCAAGTCTCACTGGAGTGGGCCCATCAGTAATTTTGACTTTGGCATTTGTCGGTGCATGCCGATACTAACAATTACTCTCAGGTGATCAGCCTCTGCATTGTGAATTCAATATCAACACGGATGATTTTGCACGGCTGACAATACAAAACCACACGGAATACGTCTTCACTCTGAAGCAATTCAAGGTGAGCGTTATCCTACTCGCAAGGCAAAAGGCAACCGTACTCAAATCGTTCCTAGACAGCGTTGCTTTTAGCAGAAGATCTCAATGGCAATCTGTCGGCATATTTTAGTGAACCTGGAAGGTAAACTAAAGCTCCTCAGCCACTAAGACTCACTAACTGAACTGAATGGGGATGGAACAGTGCGATCGTGTTTAGTACCCAACTTCCAGACATGATAATCGCAGATTTTGCTATAATGACCTCGCGAGCCAATGACTCTGATGAGCAGACCGATACGACCCAGTCGACCACAGCGGATGATCACAGTGGCATCAGCACGATAACGAACCGATCCACTCGCGCACGGCGTTAATGTCGTTCTTTGCTTTCGTACGCATATATACAGTATATTAAAGTTTAAAGTGCTTATTTCGTATACATTATATCCGCACGAACCTCCAACGTGAACATGATTACAAAAGTACGTGATGAATTGTGCTAAATGATGGGAATTTTATTCCAAACAAAGAAGTGAGCTGAATGAATGTGAACAAAATGGAAAAGGGGGCATGAGTAAAGGCTACAATGCTAAATATGCTACATTCAGATATTTCTAGCATGAAAGAAAAGAATATATGGATGGATGATTGATTGAATTCGAATACAAATGAGGAGAAGCAGACGTGTGTGTGGTTTGGGTAAGCTGGGGGTATAAAAAAAAATATAGAGAAATTAAGTGCCTTTCCAGACAGCGACCGTAATAATGATGGCGAGAATAAGAATGATGCTGAAACCAATGGACATGGCACGGTTGAGTTTCTGCCAACGTTCAGCCATCTTGCCACCCCGTTCACGCGGGTGCCTTGGCAAAAACGAACCGATCCACCATAAAGGCGGACAAATGAAGCCAAACAAGAACAGCAGAGCACCAATCGAGAAGATGCCATCCTCGTCCTTGGAAGAAGTCCACCAGGGGTTCTCGTGGTGGTCCTGCTGGTTCTCTTCGTCATAAGTCGTGGGATGGAACTGATAGCCTTGGTTGGCGGTCTTTTTATGCAGATCCTGCGCAAGGGCAGCCCAAAAGGTGGCCAAGGCCGGGTCATTCTCGTGCCGTGTTGTCGAATTTCTCAAGGTGGATTCTGAGGGCTTCTTGCTGTCCTGGTGCAGCGTATGCGAGTAGCTATCGTCATGGCACTGATCATGGTCGTCATGGTTCTGGAGGGAAAGTCGGTTTTTCAAAATGCCACCGTGAGAGGGCTCAAATTGAGTGTCAATATAGTGATGGAAAGAGGAATCTTCGGCTTGCTGATCGGGTGGTCGAAAGATGATGGCGTTCGAGGGGAGGGGCGAGACCAGGAGGTGACTATTGCTGTCGCGCTTGTTTACGTCGGGTGTCGTGCCTGACGTCGAGTCGGACCGCACGGGCGAAGACGTCGGTACGCGCGAAGGTGGCGTACTCGTCCCTGACCGTCGTCCTTCTTCCTCCATAGTAAACGAGTATCAAGTTACTTTGTAGAAAGCAAAGAGGTGAGAAGCAAGGCAACCAAAGGGGACGAAGAAAGAAAATAGAAACAGGCATTCCCCCCAAACATTTTTATATTTTTTTAATATTTCGCCATGTGTCACAAACCAGGAAACTCGGCGCGGGTGCCGACCAGTCATCCTTTGACTCTCGAGAATCTCCATTTATTCCTTTCTACCTTCAATCGATACACCAGTCTGTGCGAGCAGTTATACAGATTGATGGAATTAGAAGGAAGCTATGAAACCATTAGCGGGGACGACAGGCAGCTAAGCTTGCTTCAAGAAGCATCTGGACTATGCCTTTCGTTCTGCCTTATCTTGAAGATGTGCTATAGCTACATGGATATTCAGTAAGCAGGACGGGAAATAATACTGGTCAAAGAGCTTTGGTCCTATCTGTATGCCTGCTTCTAGCGGATCAGCTCGAGTTGGACGTAAATCAAACCCAAAAAGCGTCTGCCAATGATTATGCCCGCCAAATACATATTATTTGTGGCATGCATGAGTGATCTGCAGAGTTATGCATCATGTTTACTGGACGTGTCGACATGCTAAGCGCAGCCAGGTCGCATATACGTCTGCTATTATCTGCTATTACTATACATCGTGGATAGTGATATTGACAGTATACTGAGACTTGTCGCAATGTCTTGAATAAAGCATATGCTTTCGTAGTGATGACAATGGGCTAGATTATAGCCATGGTGCAACAGAATAACACAAGAGATTAAACTACGTCTTGCTCAAGCGTACTTTCCTCAGCAAAGCGATCATGGATCGCTTGAAAAACAGGTGGCGTGAGATGTAGTTAGCAGCAGAATATGATACATCACCGGCGAAGGCGGCCAAGTATTTTGTTTCCGGTGTCATTCAGTGGCACTGGAGATGACAGAGCACATCATCCGAGTTAAAGTACACGCATATGCGTAGGTTTCTTTGCATTATGAAAAGAGTGGGTCATTAGAGTCTATGTTCGAGTTCTAACTTGGCGCGCTCCAGCGTGTGGTCGATATCACTAATGCGCCAGTTCCAGTCATTGATCGGTTCACCTGTCTTGGGGTCTCGACCAGTGATGATATCCGGCGAGGTCGCAAAGTACGGTGTCTCGAAGCGTACCAACAAAGGCCGTCGCGCCTCGTCATACACCTGTACCTCTTCGCCTTCATCCTTCTTTCCGGTCTGCTTGTATATCACGTCCGCATCGATTGAAACATCCACCTTGATCTGCACGCCTTCCATGACGGCCTTGCTTGCGCGCTGCCGGAAATCGATAAATGACTCATCTTCAGGCGGCACGTTGGACTTTTTCACCGCCATACACAGCGTCATCCACTCAAAGAGCTCGAATTGACGCGGCGAGGACAGGTGTTGTTTGCTGCCGAGAGTGACCCAGACTTCGTGGACGGTTGCGTCGTAGATCTGTGGCAGCTGGATCGAGACGCGGTCATCTCCGAGGCTCTTTTTGAAGGGACCCAGGTAGTCTTGAATAAATTCGGGAGTGAACATGACGGATAGGTCGTCGCTGTCGTTGTCTTGATTTTCCTCATTTTCTGTAGTTGTGGTTGCTGGGCGGTTCAGGTAATCGGTCAGGACCTGCACGGCGCGTCGGGTTGCCATGGTAGCTGTGATATCATGAGCTGAGTATACGCAAGAATAGAAAACGAGTAGACGTACATCCGAGGAGAAACTCGTCCGGGAAGTAGTTTGTTCCGGTGTTGAGTTGCAGTGTGCGCCAGGCAGCCCACTGGCTCAGGCCCCGTTGGATGGTCACAGGCAACCAGTTGATAACCGATACCTGGCTCGTCTTTTGGTAAGGATAGTTTTCGATGCGCGGCGGGTCTGTGCTCAGTTTCCAGGCTGCAATGGCAGGAAGCGGTGAGTAAAGAATCGCGTCGCAGGCAGCAGAGGGGAGGGTGGGCGGGATGGCTTACGTGATGATTGGATAGAGAATTGCGGGTTCTCGTCTTGGTATTTAGAGCGCGAAGCTGAGAATGAGCGATACAGGTTGAGAGTGTGTCTAGGTGAGCGTGCACAAGACCGGAGGCATAACGGTCGTAACATGGTGACAAGGGTCAAAGAGCGTGCGTGCGTGTCTGTAATTGCATTGCGTATCTAATACTGTATAATTCAAGCCACGCCACTCCTCCCGCCTTGATTTCTTTCCTGCACGTAGCTTTTTTTTTCTTCTCCTTCTTTTCTCAAGACAATCATGCGTCAATTGAAGTACCACGAACAGAAGCTCCTCAAAAAGGTCGACTTCTACCAATGGAAGAGTGACGATACGCTGCGTGAGATTCAGGTCATGCGCAGATACCACATTCAAAAGCGTGAAGATTATCACAAGTAAGCGAAAGATCCACTTGGAATAGCCGTTTCTGATCCTTTGTGATAAGATACAACAAACTCGCAGGCGAGATCAAAAAGATCGCCAATCGGTTATCTCTTCTCGATGCGCGCGATCCTTACCGTGCTAAGCAGGAGAAAGCACTCCTTGACAAATTGTATGCGATGGGCATCATTACCTCGAAAAGCAAATTCAGCGACTGCAACAAAGTGACCGTTTCAGCCTTCTGCCGGAGGCGTCTGCCTGTTGTCATGTGCCGTTTGAAGATGTCAGAAACCGTAAAGGAGGCTGTGACCTACATTGAACAGGGCCACGTCCGTGTCGGTCCCAAGCCCATGACTGATCCCGCCTTTCTCGTCACTCGCACCATGGAAGACTTTGTCACTTGGGTTGATACCTCCAAGATCAAACGCAAGATCATGAAGTACAACGACAAGGTAATTCTACTTTATTATTTACAGGGAGAGACGAAAGACTAATCAATATGCTGTACATAGCTCGACGATTTCGATCTTTTGTAGTTGTCATCCTCCTACTTTTTGCTCCTTTCCATTTCATACTGCATCCATATACGTCGAATATAACTCTTCATTATGTACCGTTCGTGTAGTCACCAAGACAACAACACGTGTGGGTTGACTGAAGGGGTCTGTGCTGGTCCATGTTATGTTGGGTATATACTGTCGCAGCTCACGGGGAAAGTTGGCTGGTAAATCTACTTCTTGGTATCGTACTGTCCATACAATCAGTCCCAAGGCTTCTCAGCATATGCGCATGCTTACCATTCGATGGAAACCTGTCTTTGACACCGTTGTTGATATACTGACCTACCGCCAGCGGATTCTTTCGATTGTCCGTCATCCATGTCATATCACTCGCCTGGGTGGCCCCAGGCCAGTTCTCTCGATGGAACAGGGATCGATGAACATGGCCCGAGAGACCTGCAGAGACGCATAAGCTTTTTGTTGGACTATAAGATGCGACGTACCTCTAGACTTGCCATCGACAAAAATGCCATCGACACACTTGAGGATATACTTGTTACGCAGACTGGCAAATAAGAGAGGCTCAGATGGCATATAGACGGTACCTGACGTGCGGAAATTATAAGAGACTGGCTTCTATACGGTGAATGGCAAAAAAGGGAGTATTTACCCGGATAAAAGCTCACGACACTTCCTGGGCTGATTGTGCCCTGCAAAAACACACCCTGCCCTGCCCCTGGAATTTTTGACAGCCCCACTTGAAGTTCAAAACCAATTCTCCTCTTGACTTCGTGGGCCCGGGTTGTATGGATGGCGCTCAAAAGTGTTTGGATCTGTTGCGTGTAAGCAATCGCGACATGACTGATTTCATCACTGGGAGCCGACTGCTTTACTGGTGATCGTATAGCCTTGATCGCCAGCTTGAGTGCCTGCCAGGGATAGCTGTTCCAGCATCAGGCTTGAGTTCTATCTAATGTCCTCTAAAACTTACAATCTATGCAAATAATGATTCATTGAGGCAGTTCAAAGTTTTGAAGACTTCTCTCCGAAAATTCATAGTAAAAATAGAGAAAAATTCATAGAGAAATTAGCTTTGACGTGTCTTTTGTGACA